>JAVTVY010027794.1:0-106508 GCA_036873755.1 Hanleya hanleyi
AAAGAGGTAAAAGCGTCATTTAAAAAATATTCAGCAAATAACATATTTCGATAAAAGTTATTCAGTAGTTGAAAGCAACTATGGTGAACGTGTTTCTGTGACCTCATTTTTTAATATCACGGGCACTGAAATCACACTTCTGACATTCTCTGAAAAACGTAACAGCACCTGCACTTGGCTCCAGTGCCTGAGATGACGTCAGAAAACGCGCACTGGCATTCCGAGCGTGATGCTTTGCAACGTCATACTCGATCTTAGAACTTTTATCGCACTGTGACGGCTTCTAACGTGACGTCATGAATACCTGATCACGTTATCCGACGTCATCTCAGTCATTTCCCATTTTCATGTTGTTCACTAGACCGAATTGAAGAATCTGACAATATTGATCCCTATATGAAATACAAGATTTCAATACTTGAAAATCTTTTGGCAAATGTTGCAAGTGATCATGCTGTTCAGTTTACCCGAACAACTAAATTCACGCTACTACCTCTTTAAAGAGTGAAAACATTGCAGAAAAATTTTGACTTTCAAAGAGAATATGAATAAGTCCTGACTTAAACTAGGAATTTTTCTGCTTCAACATAGGGTTAGTTTTATTAAGTTGCAATTGGACTGATCAATTTACATGTATATCATTTAAACTCCATTTTAGGAGCATGAAGAGCATTAATTTCTTTCCAGATTTCAATTTTATAAATTCAATATCTCTCACCTTGTGGACAGTAATAACCAGGCTGACATTGTCCTCCATTGGTGGTGGTGTTAGGACTATCCGCCCCTCCAGAACAGTACCACCCAGCACTACAGTTAGCGGTGGGGGCGAAGTTGGCATAACCTTCACAGTACTGACCCCCGGGACACTGCAGGCAGTCCTGGAGGTCAACTCCCCTCTCTGTGGGATTGTATGATCCAGGAGGACATCGGTACTGGCTGGAGTACTCCGTACCATTAGGACAATAGTAACCTGGGAAGTACAAATACAGTAAGGTAATAAAACACCATACTATGCCAAACTAATACTATACTACCTTCATAATCACATACCATCGCTGACCTAATATTTTATTGAGGAATGTGTGTTAGTAAAAGAAATAACTTGAAATCGCTAAACATTTCATTGTCTCAGTATAATTAATATCCGATATCCTGAGAATAATATTGTCACAATATGCACAACATAACTTTGCTAACATAGTGTACAAAAGGGAATCAGCATCATTATATTAAGTTAGCTAAACCACCTTAAATGGACTTCTAAAATGAACAAATGAAAACAATTCACAGTATGATAATGTCGCTAAAAAAAGTTGAAACCACAATGGAAGCACACTCTATACTCCAATTCAGAAAGGGTTTTATCTCCCTTGTTCCACTAGGGGCGTATTGGTCCAGAGAACTTCCGGTAAGTACCAAAGGCCCTCACAATTAGTCCGAGTAATTACATATTCTATTTTTCAAGGCAACTATCTTTATAACGTACATGTATACAAGATTTATTGGTTCATGAAGAAAGTGGAAACAGAATAGTTTTTCAAACAGATAATCTGGAATAGATTATCAATTTTTATATTATTCAAAATAATTGCGGGTGCCTTTGGTAAAGTGAAACCGAGGCGACTACCTCCTGGAAGCGGTGTTACATACCTCTAACCTTAAAGAGCTGCAGTTATTCAGGGGGAGATCATACACTTTCTGGAAAGGGCTGTATATTGAGATTGGTTGTAAATCTGGTTTTGTCCATAAGATGTAAGTCATTCAGTTAATGAAATTACAAGCTGAGCTGTAAGTGATTGACCGAAAGAGAAACCATATTGTTTAGTATTTTTACCTGTTGGACAGGGCATGGACAAAAACTCAGAAGAATTAGCCAGACAGTAATACCCAGGAGGGCAGATTGTACACAGAGCCTGGCCCTCTCTATCAGCATAGGTCCCCGCCTCACACATCAGAGGCACTGTAGTTTCCCCGGGGCAATAGTGGCCCAGTGGGCAAACACCTCCCACCCCGGTGAAACAGGCTTGATCTGGACAGCTACAGTTGATAGATGTATCATTGTCAGCTCCAGGTCTTGGGCGATCCACTCCCGATGTGCAGTAAAATCCTGAATAAAGAAAAGAGAGAAATCTGAATCAAAGGGAGGTAACCTGGATGGTAAATAACACCAAGGGAGACAACTAGGCTTCTAACAGCATCAAGGGAGGCAATCCAGATGAGAAATTTGTTCTTTTGCTTTTCCAGCACAGGTATTATTCTTGTGGACACGTTTTAAAGCAGCGGAAGTAGGAAATAACTGCTTTTAGAATATATTGGATGGCAGCCAAAATGACAATGCATTTTCCAGAACAAATGGGTAAACTGTTCTCTGTCAACCGTCAAAGATAACAAGTGAGGCCTTTCTAATGAAAAAGCACCATCGTACTGGCCAAATAACATGGTTTTACCATGGTTGGTTAGCATGCTAAAACCATGGTTTTTTGGTCAAAAGCATGGTATATTTTTATTATCAGGGAAAAGTGCAAAGTTTAAGAAAAAGTTATCAGCAAGCTGGTCAAAAGTTTATGCTGAGTTTCAAATATGCCTGATTAAATCTCTTTAAAATTAAAGTTGTACATCCTGCCTAATGTCTAAGCACCTACCTGCTGCGCAGGTACCAGAAGTCTGGGTATTGTGTTCTCCCTCGCAGTAAAACCCTCCATCACAGGCCAGACACTGACTGACATCAAACAGACCCTCCTGATTACTGTAGGTACCTGCTGGGCATGACTGCCAGTCTAATGCCGTGCCTAAAATTGTACATTCAGCCGGTTATCATATAAACGTAAAGTCAGAGGGGGGATAAAACAGGTTATTAGCAGTGGTAGATGCACTCAAATTTAATTATTAATTATCAAAAATTTCTTAAGTCATTTATCTGAGGAGAGACAGATGGGACAGTAAATCAACACCAGATCATCACAATAGGCACACCTTGTAGGGCTGGACATTCAAACTCACATTGGATAGCTGAATTAATAAACAATAATACCCTATAGGGCAATGACATTAACTATACCTTGTGGACAGAAGTATCCAGAAGGACAAGGCTGGGCATTCAGACTGGCGTTAGCTGGCTGTACAGGTAAACAGTAATACCCTATAGGACAGGGATCACAACTGGAGGCCCCAGTCTCATTGGCATAATATCCTGATGGGCATTCCTTGAAACAAACAAAATTCATTTACAAATATTTATTAATTAAGACAGACATGTGGCTAGTCATTCTTATTTTGTAACGACAATGTTCCTTTAAACATTCTTCCATACCTTTAAAGTAATTAATCATTTGGTAAGGCGTTTCACCTGTAACAAAGTACTATTTGTATAAAATAGTTTCTAAAAACCTTGGCTAAGGTCGCTGATAATTAATGTTTCATTTCCCGTAACCAGCACGCATCTATATTTTGAGGGCAAATAATTAAAATCCATGAGGGATTTACATTTTCACGAGTAAAACTTGCTCATTTTTTAATATTTGTATACAAGTTTGCGAGTTAATAATTAATAATTATCACACTCAGTATACGTTTTTTACAAGCAAGGTCACGAGAAACAAACAATTAAATAACAGTGGCCCAAATGTTGATGTATATCCAGTATATCTCAAAGAATGAACCAGTTATATGCTAAACTATTACATACATGTATTCCCTAAACATCATGAAACACATGCATATAGTGAGTACAACTTTACATAGGATTAAGGCCATCGTCACTTAATTGGTTGATTAGCATGACCTTTATGTTTTAAATACACATGCTAGATGCTATAATTATTTAGTATTAATTATTAAACTGCAAACAAATTGTACACAAAAATTTACTCATGAAAATGTAAATCCCTCATCTATTTTAATTATTTGTCCTCAAAAAATAGATGAGGGCTGGTCATGCCAAACAACTATCAAGTGACAATGGCCTAAACATTCTAATCCCTCTGGCATTTTGTAGCTCAGATTAAAATCAAAACAGTTTACTAGTAATTGTAACTCTTTATCCCATATTTAATCTCTCGGTTTAGTTATCAGAGCCCCACTAAAGTTTATGCTTGGATTTTTTTTTTTGAAATCAGTAGGACAGGCAATATTTCACCTTGTATATTTCACTGCCATTGAGACAATGGAGTCCCCTAGGACAGAGGAGATTAGCAGGGTTAGGCTCAGACAGCCCCTCTGGACAATAGTATCCTCCCCAGCACTGTAACAATGGCTCCAACATACCTGAAATACAATCACATAAACTGACTCTCTGTACTATTAAATGATACTGCAGGTCCTTCAGCTGATGACAAAGGAGAGCAAATCTTGTAACCACTGTAACACCAGTGCCCTCTATCTCAATGAATTACAATACTTCCATTGCTGAATAGTCATATCCTGCTATTGTAATACAATGAGACAGAGGGCACTGGGTGTGGAGGGGGGGGGGAGTGGAGGTGAGAAAGGTATACATGTGTGGGGGGATGGGGGTGAGAAAGGTGTGCATGTGTGAGTGGATGGGGGTGAGAAAGGTGTGCATTTGTGTAGGCTGATGGGGATGAGAAAGGTGCGAATGCAGGGGTGGGGGTGAGAAAGGTGTGCTTGTGTGAGGGGTATGGGGGTGATAAAGGTGTGCATGTGTGTGGGGGTGATAAAGATGTGCATGTTTGTGGGAGAGGAGGGAAGGAAGGTGTGAATGCGGGGAAGGGGGTGAGAAAGGTGTGTGAGGAGGGTCAGGAAAGCCTGTATGATAGAGCAGGGAGTAGGGTGATGCAATCATGCTAAAGGTAATGTGATATCACTTTGAACTGTGGGAAGTGTCAAAGTCCGCTTGCAATGATTATTGCAGTTACGACAACAGTTTAGTTACGATGTATATATGCAGTGTTGATGCAGTGTGCCTAAATTATGCAAATATTGACTCTCCAGGACAGGGGTCTGGAATCTCACTTGATCTGGATCATGCTGCATATTCAACTATTATACATAGAAATCATGCTAAAACACTGATTTTTCATATTTCTGTGTGTTGGAACCAGGAAAGTTTCTGGATGTCAGTGGATTTCAGGGGGTCAGCAATTATATTCAAATATTTAGAAGTTGATAAAATTAAACTAAGACATAGTTGTTCTGAACTCTGACAACACATTCATGAATCCATGTACTTACCAGTCTCAGGGCAATAATAGCCTCCAGTACAGTTGACGCACTGTGAAATCATGCTAAGGCCAGAGGTATTGGAGAATGTGCCTCTGGGGCAGGGCTCCGGGATGACACTACCCACTTCACAGTAAGATCCTGGGGGACACTGGATAAATGTTGGCACATCAGCAGCACTGGGACAGTAGTAACCTACAGTACAGTAAACATGTATAAGCTAGTGCAAACAAAACAGGTTGAATACTGGATCAAGTCAAGGACAGTGGAAATCAACTCGTGCATACTACTTCACAGTATGGTAAAACATTATAACTTTGTAAATAATCTATCTTAGAGATATTGAATCATCAATTGTGCAATGATTTGTGTAATATCTTAATCATATCTAATATATTTGATTATTTTTAAGTGCTTGTATTTAAGTTTTGTAATTGGACAACTGACAATATAATCAGTTCAGTTGTGAACAGATAAGTAAAAAGAGTATACTAATTACAAAGGACTACATCGCAAATTTATTTTGTTTGCAACGTTTGTGTCAGTATTGGGTACAATAAACAACTGAATTGAACTCACAAAAGTTCATGCTGGTGAAAATATGTTTTACAGAGTGTGATCTTACATAACTATCACAGTGTATCAGTTTTAAGGATGTCCGCTGGTGGTAAATCAAAGTAATTAACTTTTTGAATAATGTGTGTTGTTGCATTCATAATTGTGTAATATGAGGAAAAACAAAGAAAACACAGGAAGGAAGCAATCAGAGATTGCTCAATTGCATGCCCCCCTTCCACTTTAATCCGACACTGCCCGGCCATTGTTCTGTTCTTTATTGGTTGGTGGAGGCCTAGTTTGGATAATTATAAAAATTCTGTTTCAGTCACTTTTTTGCCATGTCTCACATAATACATATTCCAAATATCAAGCAACAAGTGATAATACGATGCTTCGATGCAAGATGGTCGCCAGGGCTTTCGCCAAATCCGAAAATGTGACCTGGTTATGAGACCTACATTCTTTGGGAGTATATTGTGGTGAAATTATGAAGCGATCAGTGAATTTTGTACCCAATTCACTGTTTTTGGGGCAATTTCATACTTCAGGACCTATGTTGTCTGCTTTGGAATGTAGAATAACATATAATATAGCCATTTTCCTGATTCAAATCAGTTATGGACTGAGATCCAGCTTGGACAAATAAATATATCCCATTCACTTAGGTTTAAACAAAGGGCCATAACTCTTGAAAATATAACCGAAAACAGAGAAACTTCACGCTACACACCTATGGGTCACTGACCACATATCATCCGTATTTCATACATACAATACTAACCGAGATCCAGCCCTACAAATCCCAATTCACAAAGATTTGAAGAAAAAAGGGCCATAACTCTTGAAAATATAGGCGAAATGTGGAGAAACTTAACGCTGCACAACTACAGGGCACTGATCACATATCCTGCAAATTTCATAATTGTTCATACAATATTCACCGAGATCCAGCCCGGACAAGTTCCAATTCACAAAGATTTGAAGAAAAAAGGGCCATAACTCTTGAAAATATATGCGAAACGCGGAGAAACTTCACGCTGCACAACTACAGGGCACTGATCACATATCCTGCAAATTTCATAATTGTTCATACAATATTCACCGAGATCCAGCCCGGACAAGTTCCAATTCACAAAGATTTGAAGAAAAAAGGGCCATAACTCTTGAAAATATATGCGAAACGCGGAGAAACTTCACGCTGCACAACTACAGGGCACTGATCATATATCCTGCAAATTTCATAATTGTTCATACAATATTCACCGAGATCCAGCCCGGACAAGTTCCAATTCACAAAGATTTGAAGAAAAAAGGGCCATAACTCTTGAAAATATATGCGAAACGCGGAGAAAATTCACGCTGCACAACTACAGGGCACTGACCACACATCCTGCAAATTTCATAATTGTCCATACAATATTAACCGAGATCCAGCCCGGACAAGTCCCAATTCACGGAGAATTCAGGAACAAAGGGCCATAACTCTTGAAAATATAAGCGAAACGTGGAGAAACTTTACGCTGCACAACTGTGGGTCATTGACCACATATCATGCAAATTTCATACTTGTCCATACAATATTAACCAAGATCCAGCCCGGACAAGTCCCACTCACAGAGATTTCAGAAAAAGGGCCATAACTCTTGAAAATTATACCGGAACTCGGAAAAAACTCCACGCTGCACAACTACGAGCCACTGGCCACATTCCATGCAAGTTTCGATCCTGTCTATCAAATATTAACCGAGATATTGCCCGGACAAGAAATTCGGACGGACGGACAGACGGATGGACAGACGGACGGACAAAGCGATCGCTATATGCCCCCCCTCTAGTTAGAGGGGGGGCATAAAAATATAGGTTGGTGTGCATGTTTTAGCTGTAGGCAACGTTAAGTGGACTGACCCATGCTCAATTTGATAACCCAGAAAGCATAGGGAATAGCCCTAGTTTTGAAGCATATTCATGAAAAATTCATATAAATAGTATTTAACTTTTTCTTATATTCTAACTGTTTGCAGATAATCACAATGTCTATCAAAATTTAGCAAATTGGATGGATGTTGGTGTGCAAAATTCTCAGCTAGAAGGCTTTTAATGGAAATCCCGATCTCTTAACCTAGGGAAGGGAGATAACCCAATAGAAAAAGAGGCAAAATTGCTGCCAAAGACAACATGAAGCTGCGCTACCGAAACCCCTCCGCTCTGAACCCCAGCTATTATAATGTAAGGATGTCTCTACCAATTGATTGGCTTGTGGGAAGAAATATTTACCCCTGGTATTGTAAGTGTACTTTCTTTGAAAAAAAAGAAAAGTTTTCCTCCCCTTAAATTAATTTGTTTCTGCAATAAATTGAAAGAGCTGTATCGATGTCTCACCAAAACAACAGTACACATGGCTAGATAAATACAGTACATGTATACTAAATGGCACATGTATGTCATTTTCAAAACAGATTTGCAAGCATTCTTTGCATTGTCTAAGAGAATAAATCAATAAATCAATCATCCAATCAATAAATAAATGTGATAGTATACTAACATGATATAGAAATAATATGCAAACTTAACATAGGAATTATTAGTGGATTTGTTAGACAAGGGGCATACTTTCTGACACGATTCATTTTTGATAGGCATCTAGTGTCATTTTCAAAACAGATTTGCAGGCATTCTTCGCATTGTGTAAGAGAATAAATCAATAAATCAGTCATCCAATCAATAAATAAATGTGATAGTATACAAACATGATATAGAAATTATATGCAAACTTAACATAGGAATTAGTGGATTTTATTAGACAAGGGGCATAACTCTGCAAAATACTTTCTGACACGACTCATTTTCGATAGGCATCTAGTTCAGGTCAAGAGAAACAACTGTATCACGTTAGGATGTTGTATATGGAACGGTTCTGAAATTATCACAATAAATCATAAATGGATTTTTATTTGTAAAAAGGGGCATAACTCTGCAAAATATTATCCGAGATGACTCATTTTCGATAGGCTTCTGATTTACGTGAAGATAAATAGATGTAACAAGTTTGGTTGCCATGCATGAAACGGTTCTGTAGATATCGCGGTAACGGATTTTATTAGACAAGGGGCATAACTCTGCAAAATACTTTCTGACACGACTCATTTTCGATAGGCATCTAGTTCAGGTCAAGAGAAACAACTGTATCACGTTAGGATGTTGTATATGGAACAGTTCTGAAATTATCACAATAACAAATCATAAATGGATTTTTATTTGTAAAAAGGGGCATAACTCTGCAAAATATTGTCCGAGATGACTCATTTTCGATAGGCTTCTGATTTACATGAAGATAAATAGATGTAACAAGTTTGGTTGCCATGCATGAAACGGTTCTGTAGATATCGCGGTAACGGACGGACGGACATACGTACAGACGTACAGACGTACGGACGTACGTACGGACAGCCGTACATGATGACGACAATACCCCTAGGCCAAAGTTGGCCGAGGGGTAAAAACCACCAGCGGACATCCTTAAGAAGAGTACTGACTCTCCATCTCTCCACTATCATTCATTCTTCAGGAGAGCTTTTGATCACTCTCCTCAAAACTGCCACTGCAATGGTGATTCCAAAGAGTGATCCCCCTCGAATCACCCACACAAAACAGAGTGATCAGTTCGCACTGATTTTACCGACAAACAGACTACTATCATATGTGAATTTAAGCTTACCGGCGTAACACAGAGGTCCAGCAGTGGTCATATTGTAGTCAGGGCAGTAGGAACCTCCAGTACAGTTAGTACACTCAGCCACGGACTGCCGACCTGATGTTGGGTTGTACGTCCCTGGTGTGCAGGCCTGGGGAACAGCGGAGCCCTCGGGGCAATAAAACCCAAGGGGACAGATGTCAGCATTTTCACCCAAAGTTGGCGTGGAACTATTGGATCCGTATGTACAGTAGTAACCAGCTTGACAATCTCCAACTGGCCATTCCAAGCCCTCGCGATTGCAATACTGTCCAGCGAGGCAAGGGAGACAATCTGATAGATCTGTGCGATGCGTGATGTTGTTGAAGGTACCCGATGGACAGGGAAACTCGTTAGCCTTGGTTGTATTGATGGGGCAATAAAATCCAGTGGGGCAGGCCGAGTTATTGTACAGGATGACAGGCTCCTTAACATTGTCACAATAATAACCGTATGGGCAGTTCTTACAGGTTATTTGTCCGAGATCATCTTGGTATGACCCGGAGGGGCACCTCAGAGGGGCAGAGCTCCCCTGTGGGCAGTAATGCCCCTGGGTGCAGTTATAGCCTGTGGGAGTTGGCGAGTCTTGACCCCCAGGGCAGTACCACCCACCATCACATAACCCACTAGGGAGGCTGTTTCCTCCACCAGCACAATACGACCCTGGCAGACACTCTGTACAATCGCTGGCGGCATCGTTACCAGTGCTGTTCAGGTAGTACCCCGCTCCACACAAAACTGGGGCATAGCTACCCTCTGAGCAATATGCACCCATTGGGCAAATGTCTCCTGCAAAGAACATTCAGATCCTTTTCAATATCTCCTACATATTTCTGCTGTATCACATTCTAATACAAATATACTTTTGTCTTGCATTAATCATTTATTGATATCCTGACTTTATAGTGGAAATTTCACTTCCTGTGATTGAATTAGAGGGATTACCGTAATTAAGCCTCAATCAAAACCCAGGACTTTCTGAGACTTTACTCGTTGCGAAGGTTTCCTTCATCATGTTAGGCCATTTTCACTTAATTGGTTGTTTATCATGATCTTGATTATTCAAATGCACATGCTAGATGCTATAATTATTTATTATTAATTATTAAATTACAAATCAATTGTATACAAATATGAAGAAAATGAGTCAGTTTTATTCATCAAAATGAAAATCCCTCATCTATTTTAAATATTTTCCCTCAAAATACAGAAGAGGGTTGGTCATGCTAAACAACCAATCAAGTGACAATGACCTTAGTATCAGGTCACCAAAATCTTAAAATGATTTTTCAACAGATTAGAGAGAACCACGCCTCTAAAATGGAGGTAAAAACGGTCATTTTTGTACAATAAATTCAAGAAGATATCGAACAAAGATACTTCCGCCAAAGGCAACCATGGACTTATATATCCGCAATGGATGGTATTAAAAAAACCTGTCATCTATCTAATTTGCATAACAATAGACAACCTGTTTTGTTCTCTGTTAACAATAGACTATGCAAACTTTCATTGAAAAAAAGCAATGTTACGGCATGTAACAATACTGAGGGTAAGTCGCCTGCAGATTTGGAGTGTTATAATGAACAACTCAAAAGACTTTTTTGAGAGCCAGTCCTGTTCGAAGACTTTTCAGGTATTCCAAGACATTTACGAACCCTGTAACAGATGTGATCCCAATCAAGAATAGAACCAACAATATAATACAAAAATAACTCGAGACAGACCTGTTGTATTTCCATCAGTTGGGTTGGAGACCGTCGCCAAGCCTGAGCAGTAGTAGCCAGGGCTACACAAGCCTGACGTGGCATTCAGCATGTCGGTACCACAGTAATGACCTGGTGTGCAGGGAACTGGATGGCTGGAACCTTCAGGGCAGAAGTAGCCTGTGGTACAGTGACTGCCACCCACACCAGAGGGTACTGCAGACGTGGCACCACCACTGCAGTAATAGCCAGCACTGCATAAACCCGATGTTTCGGAAAGACCTGCGTTATCACAATACTGTCCACCTGCATGATAAAAACATTCAATTTGTGATGACAGTCAAAGACAATTGTTTTTTGACTGAAACATAAAACAGATCTGTGACATGTCAAGTCCGATTGAAGTCTTTGGTGACCTGTATTGAGCTGTGAGCCATTACCACATATCTTAATGGTTCAAAAACATCTCATTTTCAAGGCGTTTCAACAGAGCTTCCATGCTCTTTGTAAACATAGTCTCTCCATAAATACTGTATCTCAAAACACTCGATCCCCCCCTCCCCAACCAATCCGCATCAACCCAAACACCCACCTTAAAGGATATATGATATTTAAAACTCATTTGTGCACTATGGTAATAAAGCATATTTGTTTTCTTTTTTCAATCCAAATCCTGCAGAACCACATTTTTCTTGGAGTATACAAACTGAAATATTCATCTAAACATCTAATACTTACAATGGAATTTTCTACCAACTCCAGAGCATCAGTTCATGTTTTGTTCCATATATTGATTCCTTTATACCCATAATGGAGTGTCACAGAAACAGCAATGTATCATGGGATATCACCCAGTCTTAAAGCACTTCATTGGTCAATTCAAATTTTCAAAAAGAAATCCAGGCATTTCATTGGTTACTGATGAAAACTGGAATAAAGTCCAGCCAATCACAGAACTTCTGTAAAGGTTCATTTTGATCAATTTAATATTTTTCTTTGCGCGGAACTTGTACTTCAACTCCGTGATTCAATGATAAGATAATTTCTTTGATTTGGAATTCGGCGAAAATAACACAAGGTTATTTTATGAATAACAACCTTTTCATTGCTGTGATGCTGACATTTCGTTGGAGACACTTCCAAATCTTTCAAACTCATTTTCCAACCCATTTATTAGATTTAAAAAAGTTGGAAATATCTCCAACGAAAGTTGTTATCCATAGAATGGCCTAGTCTAACGATAAGATAGTACATCGTTCACTCGTATCCATCTATGCATCAACTTACCAGGACACTGTAGACAGTGTGAGGCCTGGGTTCTGTGGGTGAGGTTATTGTAGGTCCCAGGCTCACAAGGATACTGGTTCCCATACCCCGTCCCTGCTGGACAGTAGTAACCGGAGGGACAGGGGTAGTCTGTATAATTACTGGTCCCATCTGGGCAGAAATAACCTGCAATAAAAAGTTTGCATCATTTGTAGTACAGTAATCCCTCTAATAATTCAATCTCTCTATCAACATTCAATCCCCCTATCAACATTCAATCCCCCTATCAACATTCAATCTCTCTATCAACATTCAATCACAATTAATTTCAGGGACTAGTTGACAATGGACTGTTCTAATAAATTTGATCACCCTCTAATATCATTGAAATAACAAAGAAATAATGAATATCTGCATGATTTGGAACCATTTTGTGAACTTCCTTTTCTAATAAATTGATCACTCCCTGACTGCATAGTAGAACATTTCAATTCCTATGATTGAATTATTAGAGTGATTTCCATACCTATTTTTGGTAATTATGAGAGGCCTTAAGATTTATTCAGAAGCTGCAGATGAAGCTCAAAAAAGAGGTTTGAGACAGGATTTTTTTGAATAATATGAAATGTAAAGCGGAAGTGAGCTCTTACTTTATCAATCTCCTGGCTTCGATTGCATATACCTTTCGTCTAACGGCTGCAGGAATGATCTCTGCCCCACCGTAGTAAAAATGTAGAACGGAAGGAACACTTCGTATGATTCGATGATATTCCATTGGTTTGGCGTTTTGATTGGCATAGATCATCAGCGCGTGATGGATAACGCATGAATGAAAGAACGTACCGGTTCTATTTTCAGGTTGTAGCCATAGATACCTACCCCTCCCATCCCCGTCATTTTTTCAATGAAAAGTCCGCCATTATGTTGCTAAGCCGCGTCACAGCTCCGTAAATTTTGTAAAACTGCTCTCCCCCAAAAGAGTTCGTTTACGTTTGTCTTGTTATTTATGACATAATTGAAATATATAATGGCATGGTTGACATAACTGCATAGTTAGAAACTAAATTGTGTGACAGGTTTCGCGTAATAAACCGAGCGCATAATAATGTAACAGCTCATTACATTTTTGTTGCCTGTGGGTGAGATTAGATTTGGAGCTGTTTGTAAAAAGCGGAAAACGGATCGAGGCTTGGTGAATGTTACTTTATATGTCTGCAGAACTTAGATGATAACCATGATGTAAATAAGTACACACCTTCAACACAAGTCTGACACAGGGCGAGTCCTTCCACATCTGCATATGTGCCATTCTCACAAGGTACAGGGTAGATACTGTCCACTCCTCCAGGGCAGTAATGGCCCACCGAACATACCCCACCAAACCCTAACTGACGGTCATCATAACATGTGTTATTGAAAGGTTCCGATTGGTTCTCACCACTGGGGTAAAGGCGGTCGATTCCGTATACGCACCAATGACCAGGGGCACAATCACCTGAAAGAAGGAGGAGGGCGTAAACCAGTTACAGAGAATACTTGCATACAACGCACTCAGCTTAAATTTTCTGGAGAAAACAGCAGATCTAATTTTCTATGTCCCAGTGAAATTAAGTGTACCAGACATATTTGTAGCATTACGATATTTCCAAAATGAAGTCAAGGCTGCATCACGATAATTATGATCTTCCTCTCGGGACTGGACCAACAGGCTGGTAGTGACATACATGTATCAGGGGACATGTTTTCATTTCTGGATAATTGGAAACAAGAATGGTAGGTATTTGTTCTTTTTTATATCAAATTGCTTCATTACTCTCCAAAATAAACATAAAGTTGACACCAGCTAAAACTAGGCCAGTCTGCATGATCGTAAATCATTGGGTTTTAGCATTGAGAGATGTCTAGCACCTGGGGTCTCAGTTTGGAAACTGAAGTGCTCAAAGGTTCAATATATCAGACAGACGAATATCAATCCGTAAGGTAAAGATATATACAAATGTGATAAAACAATATGTATGCAAGCTACGAGTATAAATGTACAATAACAAGGTCAGGTTGTTGTTGTTTTGAAACATATTACATATATGAAGTGGATTGATCAAGTATGCCAACATATCATCTCTCCTCTGACTGACAGGCCATCTTCTCTCACTGATGGGTCATCATCTCTCACTGACAGGTCACCATCTCACACTGACTGGTCATCATCTCTCACTGACAGGTCATCATCTCACACTGACTGGTCATCATCTCTCACTGACAGGTCATCTCTCACTGACAGGTCATCATCTCACACTGACTGGTCATCATCTCACACTGACAGGTCATCACCTCACACTGACAGGTCATCACCTCACACTGACTGGTCATCATCTCTCACTGACAGGTCATCATCTCACACTGACTGGTCATCATCTCACACTGACAGGTCATCACCTCACACTGACTGGTCATCATCTCTCACTGACAGGTCATCATCTCACACTGACTGGTCATCATCTCACACTGACAGGTCATCACCTCACACTGACTGGTCATCATCTCTCACTGACAGGTCATCATCTCACACTGACTGGTCATCATCTCACACTGACAGGTCATCATCTCTCACTGACAGGTCATCACCTCACACTGACTGGTCATCATCTCTCACTGACAGGCCATCTGTCGCTGACAGGTCATCACCTCATTGACTGGTCATCTCTCACTGACCGGTCATCATCTCTCACTAACAGGTCATCATCTCTCACTGACAGGTTATCATCTCTCACAGACAGGCCATCTCTCACCGACAAGTCATCATCTCTCACTGACTGACCAGTCATCATCTCTCAATGACCGCTTATCATCTCTCACTGACAGGTCATCAACTTTAGTTTGCCATCTTTCAAACACTTCAATTTTGTGAATGCATTGCTAACCAAATACATGTACATCTTGATCTTTATTCCCGAATCAATTCGCCACAGAAGGAATCATTTACAAATGTCAGCAACCAATCATAACCCTCCGTCTTACCTGTGGGCGTGGTCAGGTGTTCTCCGTCGCAGTATTTCCCAGCAGGACATGGCTTACATTGGTTCTCCTCATACAGACCCTCCACATCACTGTAGGTACCTCGGGGACAGGCCATCCAGTCATACCCAGTACCCGCGGGGCAGTAATACCCCCTGGGGCATATTTCACTCTCACCCTGGGCCACGCAGTAGTATCCAGCAGCGCAGGGGTAACACATTACAGCATGGGTGTGGTTCACCTGAGAGAAAAAATGGAACCGCTTACAAACTGTGGTCCATCATCTAATAATAACTGCTGTTCACAATGGAAAATATTGAATATAAGAAAATATTGAAATACAGATTTTTAATGTACTTGACATGGGATATATTCCAGCAACCAGACTGCCGATTGGTTTGTTTGAATTTTTTAATTAAATTTGGCAAATTGTCACAGAGAATCAGGTCAATTATCCCCAAACTAAGCAGACAAATAACTAGCAGTTTATTGTTTCATAGTACACATTTGCAGTTGGAAACTCTTTGCACAAAACCCCAGTTCTTGAACTATGGGAGAAAAGGTACTAATTTCAAACAAATGTTTCCGTCCTACAATAAACAGGTCCTAATGATGAAATCATCACAGCGAAATACATCTCAGAAGACTTATCTTATGAAACCAAATCACTGGAATGAGTAATATGGGATCTTTATTGTTCATGGTATACTTACAGCACTGTTATTCCTACACGGTATAGGCATGGTAACTCCCTCAGGGCAGTAATGACCCAATGGACAGAATGTACTGACAGGTTCTTTGTATACAGTACCCACCGGGCAATAGTAACCTAGAAAAGAACGTTCAAGTTTTCTCAGACTGATTTTTTTTTTCCCCAATTTTTTAATGTTTATTTATACAGTAGCCTGTCTGCTTAGCAATGTACAATATCTCCTGTTTACAACACAATTGTTCATGGTTGATTCATAAGTAATGGTTTTAACCCATCATCTTCATAAAACAGTTGAATCCAAATCAAATGTACAGAGAAATGTTTCTCCCTCTTGGCTATCTATTATCAGTTTTTTTAATCAGATCGATTAGAACTGATGATCAGGATCCTCCTTGATAGTGGCTGCACAAACAAACTATGCCCCCTTGATTATGATCATAACACAAATGATCTCCCCTTGACTGTGATCATGCACAAGAATTATCTCCCCTTGATTGTGACTGTGCACAAGAATTATCTCCCCTAGATTGCGAACCTGTACAATGATTATCTCCCCTAGATTGTAGCCATCCACAAAAATAATCTGCCCTGGATTCTGACAGGCTCGTTAGTTTCAATCTCTGGGGGAGAGAATATTACCTTCTCCACACGGACCGGTTGGATCAGTGAGACCATCAGTTTCACAGTAATATCCCCCCGGACAGGCCATGCAATCAGACATGGACTGCAGGTTTGTCCCATTGGAGTATGTGCCTGCAATAACAAAGATTTTTATTTATGTAGGACAACAATAAAAACTTTTGGAGCCCAGTGACTAGTTGTGTGCTTTAAAGCAATGTGAACGTTGATTAACTTTCAGATGAAGTAGAATTTTGGCAATTCAAAATCAGTGTCAAGTTTTTAAGGAGAGTGATCACTCTTCCTCTCCATCCCTCACCTAACTTCCCCCCAGGAGAGTTATTGATCACTCTCCTGGAAAATGATAATGTGTTGTAGTGTAATACGGACAAGAGTGATCACTCTCAGAATACAAAATCTACGAGAGTGATCAACAGTTCTCGCGATATTTTTTTTTAAACCTGAGAACTAAAGCTGAGCTATCATCCAGTGGATAGCTGGTACACTTTCAGTTACATGTACACTCGCTACTTATTGATATATCACATAAGTATTTGGGTCACTGTAACGAGGTTTGACTGAATATGCGTAACTTACCTTGTGGACATGGTGTGGGGACATGACTGGTGTTAGTACAGTATGAGCCAGCGGGACAGTCAATAAATGTGGAGGTGGTGGCCGACTCAGGGCAGTAATATCCAGCATAACATGGGCTGCTTGGGGCAGTCAAATTCAACTCTCCACAGAAGTATCCTTTGAGATAAAATATTAAATTGACCAATTGATGTTACAATTCTGCAAAGATGCAGACACCAGGGCAGAGTAATGTTCATGATGAGCTCTAATGATTGTATGGGATGAAGGGGGGAGGCGTAAATCACTATCGCCCTCTAGCAACTTCGAAATGAATTACTGACTCATTATCAATACCAATATTGAAAGCTGACAAATTTACCCTTTTAATCGGTCAAATGGGTTGCTTCACCTGAATATATATTCAACTCGTATATTACTGCCATTTAAATGAAAACCCAGGCTGTCCATGTCCCCCACCTTCGATCATTGCCATCTATGCTGGTCATTCTGTGGCCACATGGGAAACCTTTGATACATCATGTGCCATTCTAAACATAATTGGATATGGCCTATAGTATTGGACCCTTCTCCGGAGGGCCAATGTCTGGCTAATGCAGCAACAACAACATTTTCCCAGTTAGACAGCAGATTTTGAAATCAAAAACGAGGCCGCGTTATGTCATCAGTCAACTGAGACAGTCACGTGGTTGTGTATGAAGATTTGAGAGGTTCCTATAAATAGTGATCCTATGAGAATGGAGTTTAAAATGGCGCAGTTGAATGACCAATCACTGAAGGAGAGACAGCTGAAACAGTTCGCTGACACTGTCTGTTAATATCTTGATTTCACAGAGAGTAATAGTCTAAATTGGATATGCATTCATTCATGGTCCATGTACATAATTATCTCCCCTTGATTGTGATATTCACAGATGTAGATTATGTCCCCTTGATTGTGATCATGTCCACAAATTACCTGCCTCTGATTGTGGAAATCATAAAAGTAGATTATGTCCCCTTGATTGTGATCATGTCCACAAATTACCTGCCTCTGATTGTGGAAATCATAAAGTAGATTATGTCCCCTTGTCTTGACTGTGACAATGCATACACATTATCCCCCTACTTTGTGACAATCACACGATTAGACTCTTCTCTTGATTTTCATTGAATAAATATATCATTACCCTTGATTGAAATAAATACACAAGTAGATTCAGAGGATTATCATTTCTCACAAGACATTTTAATAATGTGGGTGAAATACTGTACATATTGATGAAAATCAAATACTGTTATGTGAATATGGGTACAAACCTGGGGTACAGTTGAGGCATTGGTCGATGTGTGTCAGTCGTACACTGTTGGAGAAGGTACCTAAGGGACATTTCTGGGGCTCATCAGTCTGAGTGGGGCAGTAGAATCCTGCTGGACATTCATCAGCATCATAACCCTGACTGGGGGTGCCTGAGGTGGCACCCTGGCGACAGTAAAACCTGGAAGAAAATCAAGATCTGTGATCTGAGGAAATTTTCGCTTAGGCCTATTAAAAATAATTCTGTGTTTCTGGTAACGGCTTAAAAAAAATCCCAAAATTTTTTTTTGCTTTTTTCTTTTCTTTACCCAATCAAAATATTTCAAAGATGTACTGAATATCCATCATACTTATTCAATATACTAACCAAACTTGTGTAAAAATAAATGCCTTAAATACAAAAAAATGGCTTTGTTATTTTTGGGATTTGTGTGTGATATACAGAATGGATCGGAATGGAGTATCACAGCTCACATCAACTGAATCCAGGTTCACCAGACATTCGTCAGACAGAACTGCAGTTAGTGATATGGAATTGGGAGTCGTTGATTTAGAGAATTTATCGCAGTTTGTATTAGAGGTTCCAGTTTAGGTTTGTTGCTACTCCACCTTGAAGCCTACATAATTTGTAGCCCAAATCTTAAACCTGTTTCAATTCATGCCTAATAATCTCCGTCAGGAAGATGATACAACGTAGAAAACGGAAGTTAAAACTAAAAGTTAGCTCCCCTAGCGGAGAGTTGTCCGCCCCTAGGAGAGCTCTCCCATTCCATTCCAGCAGGATTACTATATAGGCTCTGCTCCAGCCATACTCATCCTCTATTCTCTGTTGTACCTCGACCAGTACACATCAGGAAGGAAGTGTTTATACAACCTGGGTTGTTGTTGTAACGATCCGCAGTATCCTTATCGGTTTTGAAATTGTGTTATTTCTTGTCGGAAATTCTTTCATTATTGTCGGAAATTCTTTCATTAGTTATGTCTGAGATTCCGATATCTAATGCATGTAATTCGTGTGTGAAATGGTGGTCCAGTTTGGACGCCCACACGGTTTGGTTTTCTTTTAAAGAGTTGTGTTATCGGCGAAGTTTGCCGAGTGTATTATTAGAGACCCGTTAGCGTGGGGAAATTTCGCCCAGGCTAGACGGGCTTACCTTTGCAGGCGTCTGGCGACCCGTTTCCTTTCGGAAGTCGACAGACGTCTGTTGGGAATTGCTTGTAATTGACCTGAAAGCTAACGAAGTTATCGTTGCAATTATATAAATGTTTCCCATGGTCTTAGTCAGAACTCGCCCGCCTCTATAAATATACTAGCGGGACGGTTCTACGTCTAGTTAGATCACAGATTTTAGACAGCCTACATGTATGCAGTCAAACCGGTTCCTTTGTCTACTTCGACAAAGACTTCTCTAACCTGCCGTGCCTTAGCAATCCATTGTTCTCGTCGGACAATGAAATGCAGTGGGTTCGCATATCATCTCGACCTCTCCTTTGTCTTTTTGTTTCACACTCCCGTTACCAAAACGGAATAAACGTGTCTTGTCTGTTTCTCCTTTGTGGGTTAATTCATAACGCAGTTCTAAATCCGTTTCTCGTTTTATGGTGGGTTATTCAGACCTACCATTGAGTGTCAAAATTGCTCTTGCGGTTTTCGTTTATCGATGAATCAGCGATTCTATAATAGCGAAATGACATGTTACGGGACTTCAATTTTAGGATTGAGTTGGGGTAACAAATTGAAACATTGTTTATAAATGTTTAATTTGTATTGGAAATATACTGAAAGTATTCACAATGACGAGGATGATCACAAGTGATGATCTAAAAGACAAACCATTGTTTTACAGATCGGGCAGTGGCATGAGGTCAAACTGATATATTGGTGGATTGAGACAGGTTGATTTGGTAACAGATAGAAACATTGTTTATAAATGTTTGATATTTCAATCAATTTCCATCATTAAATATCCAATCTGTCGACGATTATTGCTTATTAAAATAGTGCATACTGCTTACGAAATCGGTGAGAATTAGACCGGGAATTCTAGTTCTATTTTTCGGCCTTCCCGTTCTCCGGTATGCCATTTTCTCGTACTTGGACTCGACGTTCTCCTACACCGGTCTCGTCGAGTTCATCTGTGATTCCTTTTTCTTCAGTGTAAAGTTAGGAACATACGTCAATGATGGTTTTTCGGATAATTTGGATGCGCTTTTAGCGTTGCTGCCGGATATGCCGTCTACTTCGAATAACCCTCGTATTAAATGTCAGACGAAGGAATGCTTCCTCGCCGTATGTTGTCTCACCTATGTCATTTTTGTCAATGGTTCGATGGTGATTAAATTAATATTTTGGGGATAGTTTTCTTTCACATTTCTGTCTTGTCAAAATTTTGTTTGGGCAAATTTGTAGACTTCACATGGTCTGTTTTTCCATCTGCCATGTGTTTATTGTCTTCGGACGTACGTCGCGAAGTTAATTGGCTCTTGTCGGAGTTTTTCAAAGTTCTTATATCTTGAAATTATTACCCGATATATATTTTCTGAAGTCAATATTAATCTCGGGCTTATCTGATAACACAGTCCTGCGTGATGGAGACAATGTGTATTCAACATCACGTCTTCACACGAACAATGAGTTCGACCCGCTGTGTTTGTTGTGGGTTTTTACGGGCTCTCGCGACCTCATTATTATTGCTCAATTTGGGACAGATTTGTACTTAGTTCCCGGCATTTCTGTAAGTCTGCCTTTTAGTGCTGAGATTTGAAGGCCGATGGTGATCTCTACAATAAACGATCTGGTTTGGTTTCGTTGATTCATGAATTTTATGCATTGAGCTTGTGTATATCTCAAGTAGGGTTGTAAATAGTATCCTCATCGGCGGGGGTTTTTTGTTTCTTCCCGCCGGAGAGATCGGATACTTTATTTGCAGCCGTCAAATTTTCATGTTGTTGTTGTTGCGTCTGTTCGGACTTGCAGTTTTGGTGGGTTCACTTTCATACATTCAGTTCCTTGGTCCTACCAAAATGTAATCTCTTGTGATATCAAGTTTTATTACGTATGACTTTGATATCCTGTATTCAAGAGAGACCTTACAGAGGTTTTATGTCTTTCATGCTGACTTGAATATGAAGCATGATTGTTGCATTTGTGTTACGTAATCACAACTCAACCCTATTTACTTCGACCCTGTGTCGCATCTTAATGAACTTCTTTACTGATCTCTTTATGTAATTAAGGGTGTGTCGAACAACAATGAGATCACGTGCTGGTTTACGTGAGTGAGTAAACCTATTCACCCTCTTATGCTGGTTTACGTGAGTGAGTAAACCTATTCACCCACTATGTGGAAGTGTGATTTTCTTGAAACACAATTGTCTGATTATTACATTGTTTGTTTTATTTCACACCAAGTTGGTTCCATCTGTATACTGTATTACGCTTATAATTCAGATGGAGTTATGCACTAATTTTAATTTCTTCCATATGAGAAAATTTAAAATTACTAGCGTGAGTGGGAAGGTATTGGCTGACCAAGGATCAAGCCTAGTGACACGTGAGTCGTGAAGTCTTCTATGGTTTCTTTCTACCAGGTATGTATTACCGGTACAGTCTACTAGAGCATCAAACTGCTTTTTAGTAATGTTCTTACTGTTCTTCTTCTCGACAAATTGTTCGTGCTAGGTCTTTTCAAATTATAAATTTTTGAATAACCTCACTTTCCTGCCGGCGAGAGACTTAAATGTATTTCCTCTCTTCGGGAATTTAAAATTCTTTAAGGATCTTTCTTCATTACCTGGAAAATTTTTGTTCTGGATGTCGGTTGTGTGACTATTGGTTATTAATAGTAACATTGTTGTGAATGTTTTATATTCTCTCCATATAAGCTCCAGTACTGAATTTCATGTACAGGAGTCAAATTACATCGGGAGAGGTAATAATGTAACCATGTTCATTGACACATTATTTTTGTTCACTGACACAAAGATTCATAATCCCATTTATCTCATTGAGCTTACATTTGGTGATTAACGCTACAAACATTTAAGATGTTCATCTCTACTGCGTTTAAAGAGAGGGAAAATTATTACAATCGACTTCGGGGTTACTGTTTGCAACGCCCTTCTGTTACGTCGTGTACTTTTATAAGTTTGTATCCTGCTCCATTATGAGCATGTTTATACATTAACTTGTTGTGAATGAGGAAATCACTACGTTGTTTATCATATACAACGTTTGTCGCATTTTTCACATTACGCTTTCCTATTACACCTTGACGACATGTTCATTAAGCCGTCATGTATCTTTCATACACCTGTGCGTCGTTCTATTACATCAGTTAGACGTTTCCGGTACGCCATAACGCCGTTTGTCACGTCATTTCTTCATTTGCGAGATGCATATTTTATATCCATTCATCGCCACTTCCTTTGATTCTTCATCGTCGGTCATCGGCGGGAGGGGAAGTCCGTTTGTTTGGCTTCAACCTTCCACTTGTAAAACGAAGAGAGTTCTGTTCAGACCTTGTTGTTTTCCAGTCTGGAGTTCAGAATATCAAAATTCTATTGAAATCAGCAGTATTTGGTCAAATGCTGTTATATGGAATAGGTCTTTGGATTATGGACGTGGATATTCTCTGAGGACGACGGCGGGATTGTGAATGACGGACTAGTCGCCTTTATTTGAATTCAGCACATTGTTGTTAACACAGAGCCATGTTGACTTTATCACACTAACATTAGGTTGAGATCCATTTACCTTGGGATTGTGCTTCAAGTACTTTATTCCTATATTAACCGTTACACCAATGGTTAGACTTTGACATTATGGTTCTGTCATCAACCTTAAGGTTGTTTATTATATGTAGGATCTTACTCACTACGTTCCTATATTTGTCCTGGTGCCGAGGACGTGATACCGTTCCCGACTCTTATTTCCCTCGTAATTGACTTCCTCCTTCACCTTCACTTAGGGAGTTTCATATTAGCACCATGGAAGGCTGTCGATCTGCTCTGGCATGAATTGAATAGGGTGTTACGTCTTACCTTGGGTTCCGACATTAGCCTTATCGATAATATCTCTACTCTTATTCACGCCTTCGCATTACAGTCGCGTTGTACTCGCCAACTGTTACCGAAATGGGATATCGGTGTGGTTCTGTGTGCTCTGATTATACCACCTTTTGAACCCTTAGAGTCCGCGTCTATAAAAGCTGTGTCTTATAAGACGGCCGTCGTGGCGGCGTTTGCTTTGGCGTCCAGACTGTCTGTACTTCATGCTCTTTCAAAGATCTTCTATGACCTGGACAGCGGATCGGTCTTGCATTTCTTTTCGGCCCATTCCTGAATTTATCGCCAAAAATGAGTCTGTTTGTTCAGGTCCGTGCGCTCAACGTCGTACTCCATTCCTGCGTTGTCAGACTTTGTACATGGCCTCGAGGACGATCTTCTGCTATGTCCTGTTCGAGCCATCCGCCACTATCTTACTCGTACCGATCCGTTCACGGCTCTCGGCTACGGTTATTCTGTCCCTTCGCCTGTCAGCAAGGCTTGACATTTAAAAAAGCCGCGTAGTTGAAGAAGACCATAAAATAGTCTTATCAATTGGCAGAAGGTAGATATACCATTGACGCCCCACTACTGTCTTCTGCTTCTTCTAATGTGATTCGTGCCATCGCTGCGTCATGGCCTGTATGGAAGAACTGACCCCTCCATGACATTATCCTGTCTTATGCCTGAACAATTAACTCCATGTTCACTAATATCTGTCTGAGGGATATGACAGTGCAATCAATAGTGTGACCACGCTTGGGCCACTGTGGCTACCCAGCACATTGTGAGTAATTTCAGAAAAAGAGGGGGGGGCGGCAAAATTGTCACCATCGCAGCAAGACAGCCATCTTGCTGTATCATCTCATCTCATCTCATCTCAGTCATATTATTATTATTACATATATTATATGATAATAGGCATCTCAGAAGGTAGAAATAAGTCAGTTTGACCGGCCGTGGATTCTATAATCACCAATGAAGGCCTAACACCGGGATAGGGTGTACTCCTAACTGAAATTTGCTTCTGTTCTTCAGAAACTGACTTCCTTCTAGATGATCTCAGCTGGGTCCTCTGTGCTTTCAACTCAAAAGACACCTGCTCCAGACCTAGAGTCAACATTAGTGATGCAAGTACAGAGAGTTGACGAATGTGTAGCAGGACCCAGGGAGCAAGCACGGTCAATTCCAACGCATCGTTCATCACTCCAAGTATGGTGACTTGACCTCAAGAAGCTTGCGGACTGAGAGTGGTGTGGACTTGGCGACCCTCTAAGCTCAGCCAGTATTCGCTCTCCCCTGACTTAAGGTCGACCAAGGATCTCCCTGTATGCAACGGCCTGTGCGTTTTACTCCCCCCTAGTCATACAGTGTCTACCAAGTAGGACCTTCTGCTGCCGATGTTGCCCCGGGTATCCTTACAACTTGGTGGAATTGTGAACCACGCCACGAACACTGCTACATGGATGGAGACAATCAGAAGATAAGTAGAACTGTATCAATTCCTTCAATTACCCTATGCGTCTTTGACCAGGGTTTAACTTGTTGAGTAATAATGTCTCAGATTTATACCCATGTCGGTGTCGTTCCAGCGATTACTAGTCTGCTATGGGAGTTACCACAAGGCCGAGATTCCCGCCTCCATATGTTGGTACTGTGGCATGAATTGAAACAGGTTTAAGATTTGGGCTACAAATATCAAACATTTATAAACAATGTTTCTATTTGTTACCAAATCAAACCTGTTTCGATTTGATTGGCCCTCCCTCCGTCCCCTCATGCCGGCCTTAAACACTACAGGTCTCGGTAATTATAATGAGAATAGAGGATGAGTATGGCTGGAGCAGAGCCTATATAGTAATCCTGCTGGAATGGGATGGGAGAGCTCTCCTAGGGGCGGACAACTCTCCGCTAGGGGAGCTAACTTTTAGTTTTAACTTCCGTTTTCTACGTTGTATCATCTTCCTGACGGAGATTATTAGGCATGAATTGAAACAGGTTTGATTTGGTAACAAATAGAAACATTGTTTATAAATGTTTGATTTTTCTTTCCAATCGCAAACATTTAAGTTTTTTTTTATAACTTCATGAAATTTGGATAACATCTCTAGATATTAGAATTCCTTATATCAGAGTCGACACGCTGGAATAAACATGCAGGTCTTGAATCTACTCAATTGTTGATGGACAGCTGCTGAAGAATAGATATCAGACTTTACACTTAAGTATTTCTTCTCTAGATGGACAAAGGAGTTTGAAGACAAAGCAAAACACTTTCAGATGGACATCAGATTTTATATCCATTTGTGCTATTAAACAAATAACTTCTAGCAAAATCGACGATGTTGTCAGCGTAAATAAAATTTATTTGAAGAGACTACAGTATTTTGGTAGAATTGCGGTCGAAAATGGCAAATTATGAGGAATTACAGCGAAAAATCTGAGCTTTTCAGCTGCCTTTCTCCCGACGTTTCGTCTCATTGGAAAGGGAATTCCTTGTAGTTCCTGATTGAAGGCTTGATTTCGAACGATAACATCGAGAAACTGCAAGGGGTGTGTCCCCGTTTCTCTAGTAACGCTAACAACTGACCCGATATCGGTTACCTTGATTGGACAAGCGTGGTAACGTGACCTACAATTGAAGTGCTCATTGGCCAGGGGCCGATTTCATGAAACCTCACTTGAGGCAATTTTCGCACTTGAAAGTTGAAGTGCACTTGAAAACCTCCCTTGACTTGAGTTTTTGCTTTTCATGAAAGTTCACTTGAACCCGAAATCGCACTTGAGTTCAAGTGTGGTCGGACCTCCCTTGAAAACCGCACTTGAAATAAAAACCTACTTGAAATGACCAATACGACGGGAGATGGTGTCGAAAAATAAGTTTTTTTCATGTGCCCATGCATCATAATACACGTAGGGGCATTGTTCTTCATCTCATAGGTCCAAACATGGCAGAGACATATTTATTTGACACCTGAAATTCTACCGATCGGCTTCGGCGCATCAAGTATTTTGAGCATGCACTTGATTCTGCGGGGGTACTATTTATTACCAAATCGCACAAAAGAGTTCCAAAAAGGTCACTTCAAACATCACTTGACCAAGTGCGGCCAAAAACGTTTGGTGAAACACAACTTGAGATTTTTTTGAAGTGCACTTGGTCAAGTGCAAAAATCGCCCTTGAAAAAGTCAAGTCAAGTGAGGTTTCATGAAATCGGCCCCAGAGCCCTTCAACTGGGTCGGGCTGATCTGAGGGAGACGCCATTTTATCTCATCGCGACGAAATTACGTGGCGCAGAAACTCAACAAAAATTTGAAAATAAAGTTTGTTTAGCGGATTTCATCGAAACCCGCACTTTGAAAATATAAACTGAGCTTCTGTACCTCAACTATACCAAAGAATAATATATTTTGAAGGGGTTTTCTGTGAGTATTTTATATTTTCTGGGCGGCTTCTCGACAACGTTTTATGGAAATCTTCGTTGGCGTTTTTATATTTTTCCTTTTTTATTTCTTCCTCCCGACTTCGTTATTCTGAGACAGAATATCAAGTTTACATCCAGGAAATCAAGTCGGGCTTAGCAAACAATATATGTATGGTTTTTATCAAGTTTCATGCATGGTGAATTTGAAAAAAAGCGATTTCAGAATGGTACATCGCTGTACTCGCATTGACAGAAGCAAAGGCAAGCTGGTATTGCGGCTCGTCGCATATTTCGTACAGAAAGACGAGAGCCATTTGAACGGCTCGCCGCAGCGTAACAGTAAACTTATCTACGGCGAATAGTGGTGGAATTTACATTTCTCTGCAGACACGGATAAAATTGTCCCGGTCATTTTGTGATATCCGCTCCGCAGAGTGCAATATTCTCCGTTGCAGAGGTCCATTATAGTCACTAACGTTGCTCTGAATACATATTATGTCTAGAACATCACTGTACGGAGAGCGGGAAGTGCGAACCTGCGGTTCGGTGAGTTACGTCCCCTTGAAGGAAGCGAAGGGTTCGCAAAATAAAATGTTGAGAGCAAGATTTTGGTGAAAATCACTGAGGTCGGTCGGTGCTTTTGCATTTTTATTTTTTTCTTTGTTGAAAAATCAAACATTTATAAACAATGTTTCTATTTGTTACCAAATCAAACCTGTTTCAATTCATGCCATTCAATCTCCGTCAGGAAGATGATACAACGTAGAAAACGGAAGTTTAAAACTAAAAGTTAGCTCCCCTAGCGGAGAGTTGTCCGCTCCTAGGAGAGCTCTCCCACCTCATTCCAGCAGGATTACTATATAGGCTCTGCACCAGCCATACTCGCCCTCTATTCTCATTATAATTACCGAGACCTGTAGTGTTTAAGGCCGGCATGAGGGGACGGAGGGAGGGACAATCAAATTGAAACAGGTTTGATTTGGTAACAAATAGAAACATTGTTTATAAATGTTTGATATTTGTAGCCCAAATCTTAAACCTGTTTCAATTCATGCCACAGTACCAACATATGGAGGCGGGAATCTCGGCCTTGTGGTAACTCCCATAGCAGACTAGTAATCGCTGGAACGACACCGACATGGGTATAAATCTGAGACATTATTACTCAACAAGTTAACCGTGGTCAAAGACGCATAGGGTAATTGAAGGAATTGATACAGTTCTACTTATCTTCTGATTGTCTCCATCCATGTAGCAGTGCTCGTGGTGTGGTACACAATACTTCCAAGATGAAGGATACCCCAGGCGCCCTCGGCAACAAGATAGGTCCCCTTGGCAGGCACTGTATGACTAGGGGGGAACCGGCCGCAATCCGTTGCATACAGGGAAATCCATGGTCCAACCGTAAGATAAGGGGGGACGTACGCAATCCCGAATCTTGGAAGGTACCAAGTCCACACCACTCTCAGACCGCAAGCTTCTTGAGGACAACTCCCATACTTGGAGTGATGAACCTAGATGCGTTGGAATTGCCATGCTTGCTCTCTGGGCGAGCCGCGCACTCTTCAACTCTCTGTACTTTCATCACTACTGTTGACACTAGGCCTGGAGCGGGTGTTCTTGTGAGTTGAGGCACAGGTGACCCAGCTGAGACATCTAGAAGGAAGTCAGTTTCTGAAGAACAGAAGCAAATTTCAGTTAGGAGTAAACCCTATCCTGGTGTTAGGCCTTCATTGGTGATTATAGAATCCACGGCCGGTCAACTGACTTATTTCTACCTTCTGAGATGCCTCTTATCATATAATATATGTAATAATAATAATATGACTGAGATGAGATGAGATGAGATGATACAGCAAGATGGCTGTCTTGCTGCGATGGTGACCATTTTGCCGCCCCCCCCCCCTCTTTTCTGAAATTACTCACAACGTGCTGGGTAGCCACAGTGGCCCAAGCGTGGTCACACTATTGATTGCACTGTCATATCCCTCAGACAGATATTAGTGAACGTGGAGTTAATTGTTCAGGCACAAGACAAGACAATGTCATGAAGGGGTCAGTTCTTCCATACATGCCATGACGCAGCGATGGCACGAATCACATTAGAAGAAGCAGAAGATAGTAGTGGGGCGTCAATGGTATATCTACCTTCTGCCAATTGATAAGACTATTTTATGGTCTTCTTCAACTACGCGGCTTTTTTTAAATGTCAAGCCTTGCTGATAGGCGAAGGGACAGAATAACCGTAGCCGAGAGCCAACGGATCGGAACGAGTAAGATAGTGGCGGATGGCTCGAACAGGACATAGCAGAAGATCGTCCTCGAGTCCATGTACAAAGTCTGGCAACGCAGGAATGGTGTACGACGTTGAGCGCACGGACCTGAACGAACAGACTCATTTTGGCGATAAATTCAGGAATGGGCCGAAAAGAAATGCAAGACCGATCCGCTGTCCAGGTCATAGAAGATCTTTCAAGAGCATGAAGTATAGACAGTCTGGACGCCAAAGCAAACGCCGCCACGACGGCCGTCTTATAAGACACAGTTTTATAGACGCGGACTCTAAGGGTTCAAAAGGTGGTATAATCAGAGCACACAGAACCACACCGATATTCCATTTCGGTAACAGTTGGCGAGTACAACGCGACTGTAATGCGAAGGCGTGAATAAGAGCAGAGATATTATAGTAAGACTAATGTCGGAACCCAAGGTAAGACGTAACACCCTATTTAATTCATGCCAGAGCAGATCGACAGCCTTCCATGGTGCTAAAATGAAACTCCCTAAGTGAAGGTGAAGGAGGAAGTCAATTACGAGGGAAATAGAGTCGGGAACGGTATCACGTCCTCGGCACCAGGACAAATATAGGAACGTAGTGAGTAAGAACCTACATATAATAAACAACCTTAAGGTTGATGACAGAACCATAATGTCAAAGTCTAACCATTGGTGTAACGGTTAATATAGGAATAAAGTACTTGATGGAGAAAGTCGGAAAAACTGTCCCACAAGTACACCACGAAGACATTGTGTTGATTAAGCACAATCCCAAGGTAAATGGATCTCAACATAATGTGATAAAGTCAACATGGCTCTGTGTTAACAACACTGTGCTGAATTCAAATAAAGGCGACTAGTCCGTCATTCACAATCCCGCCGTCGTCCTCAGAGAATATCCACGTCCATAATCCAAAGACCTATTCCATATAACAGCATTTGACCAAATACTGCTGATTTCAATACAATTTTGAAATTCTGAACTCCAGACTGGAAACAACAAGGTCTGAACAGAACTCTCTTCGTTTTACAAGTGGAAGGTTGAAGCCAAACAAACGGACTTCCCCTCCCGCCGATGACCGACGATGAAGAATCAAAGGAAGTGGCGATGAATGGATATAAAATATGCATCTCGCAAATGAAGAAATGACGTGACAAATGGCGTTATGGCGTACCGGAAACGTCTAACCGATGTAATAGAACGACGCACAGGTGTATGAAAGATACATGACGGCGTAATGAACAAGTCGTCAAGGTGTAATAGGAAAGCGTAATGTGAAAAATGCGAGAAACGTTGTATATGATAAACAACGTAGTGATTTCCTCATTCACAACAACTTAATGTATAAACATGCTCATAATGGAGCAGGATACAAACTTATAAAAGTACACGACGTAACAGAAGGGCGTTGCAAACAGTAACCCCGAAGTCGATTGTAATAATTTTCCCTCTCTTTAAACGCAGTAGAGATGAACATCTTCAATGTTTGTAGCGTTAATCACCAAATGTAAGCTCAATGAGATAAATGGGATTATGGATCTTTGTGTCAGTGAACATGCATAATGTGTCAATGAACATGGTTACATTATTACCTCTCCCGATGTAATTGGACTCCTGTACATGAAATTCAGTACTGGAGGTTATATGGAGAGAATATAAAACATTCACAACAATGTTACTATTAATAACCAATAGTCACACAACCGACATCCAGAACAAAAATTTGCCAGGTAATGACGAAAGATCCTTAAAGAATTTTAAATTCGCAAAGAGAGGAAATACATTTAAGTCTCTCGCCGGCAGGAAAATGAGGTTATTCAAAATTTATAATTTGAAATGACCTAGCACGAACAATTTGTCGAGAAGAACAGTAAGAACATTACTAAAAAAGCAGTTTGATGCTCTAGTAGACTGTACCGGTAATACATACCTGGTAGAAAGAAACCATAGAAGACTTCACGACTCACGTGTCACTAGGCTTGATCCTTGGCCGGCCAATACCTTCCCACTCATGCTAGTAATTTTAAATTTTCTCATATGGAAGAAATTAAAATTAGTGCATAACTCCATCTGAATTATAAGCGTAATACAGTATACAGATGGAACCAACTTGGTGTGAAATAAAACAAGCAATGTAATAATCAGACAATTGTGTTTCAAGAAAATCACACTTCCACATAGTGGGTGAATAGGTTTACTCACTCACGTAAACCAGCATAAGTGGGTGAATAGGTTTACTCACTCACATAAACCAGCACGTGATCTCATTGTTGTTCGACACACCCTTAATTAAATAAAGAGATCAGTAAAGAAGCTCATTAAGATGCGACACAGGGTCGAAGTAAATAGGCTTGAGTTGTGATTACAATCATGCTTCATATTCAAGTCAGCATGAAAGACATAAAACCTCTGTAAGGTCTCTCTTGAATACAGGATATCAAAATCATACGTAATAAAACTTGATATCACAAGAGATTACATTTTGGTAGGACCAAGGAACTGAATGTATGAAAGTGAACCCACCAAAACTGCAAGTCCGAACAGACGCAACAACAACAACATGAAAATTTGACGGCTGCAAATAAAGTATCCGATCTCTCTGGCGGGAAGAAATGAAAAACCCCCGCCGATGAGGGTACTATTTACAACCCTACTTGAGATATACACAAACTCAATGCATAAAATTCATGAATCAACGAAACCAAACCTGATCGTTTATTGTAGAGATCACCATCGGCCTTCAAATCTCAGCACTAAAAGGCAGACTTACAGAAATGCCGGGAACTAAGTACAAATCTGTCCCAAATTGAGCAATAATAATGAGGTCGCGAGAGCCCGTAAAAACCCACAACAAACACAGCGGGTCGAACTCATTGTTCGTGTGAAGACGTGATGTTGAATACACATTGTCTCCATCACGCAGGACTGTGTTATCAGATAAGCCCGAGATTAATATTGACTTTAGAAAATATATCGGGTAATAATTTCAAGATATAAGAACTTTGAAAAACTCCGACAAGAGCCAATTAATTTCGCGACGTACGTCCGAAGACAATAAACACATGGCAGATGGAAAAACAGACCATGTGAAGTCGACAAATTTGCCCAAACAAAATTTTGACAAGACAGAAATGTGAAAGAAAACTATCCCCAAAATATTAATTTAATCACCATCGAACCATTGACAAAAATGACATAGGTGAGACAACATACGGCGAGGAAGCATTCCTTCGTCTGACATTTAATACGAGGGTTATTCGAAGTAGACGGCATATCCGGCAGCAACGCTAAAAGCGCATCCAAATTATCCGAAAAACCATCATTGACGTATGTTCCTAACTTTACACTGAAGAAAAAGGTATCACAGATGAACTCGACGAGACCGGTGTAGGAGAACGTCGAGTCCAAGTACGAGAAACGGCATACCGGAGAACGGGAAGGCCGAAAAATAGAACTAGAATTCCCGGTCTAATTCTCACCGATTTCGTAAGCAGTATGCACTATTTTAATAAGCAATAATCGTGGACAGATTGGATATTTAATGATGGAAATTGATTGAAATATATAAAATTTACATGTAATTTTTACATTTTTAAACTAAAACTTACCTTACTGACATATGCGTTCGTGTGCAAACACGGATCAACAAGTGAAGAAATTAAAACAATAGCACAGTTCATTTCCCGCCCAATCACCCACGCCAGCACTCAATCACAATAGATCTCCACTTCTTACGCGTAGCTGTAAAGATCCCAAGCGGGGAGGTCGGGTGGGACCATTACTCTGTCAGTAAGGTAAGTTTTAGTTTAAAAATGTAAAAATTACATGTAAATTTTATATATTTTTTACAAGGTAAAACTGACCTTACTGACATATGCGAGAATCCCAAAGCAGGACGGAGGGAAGTCAAAGTGACAGTGACTAATGGCGTGAGGACTAGGCGGAAGTCAGCAAGAGACTTCATGCTGCCCATAAAACTTAAGAATAGGCTTCCATAAAGACTCAATAGTGACAGGGTCATATAACGGTATCGTAAACACTGTCCCTATAGTAAGCCCAGACCTCCCAGACTCATCGGCGCTGACCTAATGGAAGTTATATACACGTACCCCCCCCTTTTTTTGAAAGAAAGTTTTTTATGAGGAAACGTGTTCTACCATTAAAAACCGATAAAAACACACTAGGCCTCAAGTGTCTGTGTGCTGACCCGACCCCGGTGATCTGCTGTGCTGTCACCAGTGGTCCCAAGGAATATAGGTCATCCTTGATAAGTGTCATGTCTCTCAAGTAGTATGATGCGAAGGTTGTGTGAGGTCTCCAGTAACAAGTCCTCATAACATCAGTTACCGACCTGTTGGTCCACAGAGGCCAGGATGCCCCAAGCGCTCTGATTTCATGTGCAGAGACATCACACAACGCAGCCTGCATCGATGACACTCCATCGTAGGCAACCCAATAGTTTTGGAGAGCCAAGAAGAGATAGAGTTTTTTGATATCTCTTGTTGGCTCCGGGGACAAAATGGTATAAATAATCGCACGTAATATTTTAGTGCGACTAAAATATACAGAAAGGGCATGAACCGGACACATAAGATTGTCCGATTCTAACCCTGAGGATAGGAAATCAGCTAAAGCTGGAACCCTGAATCTCTAGAAGAACAGTCGTACAGAGATTGGTTCTTGGCCACAAATTCAGGATGGTAAGTATTCAACATAAGTCCCTCGTGAATCATGCCTAATTTCCCTAGCATCCAAAGCGTGTAGTTCTGACACGCGTAGTTATAGGTTCGGACGGAAGTTCTGAAAAACTCCGTAGAACTAATGATAAATCCCATAGGAAGATTTGGTACAGAAACAAGCCTGTCAATCCTGAACGATCTAACCAGAGATGTTAGATTAGGATCAGAGGCAGGATTAACGCCAGTAGAAAGGTTAATAATCCTAGATAATGCTGATCTGTAACCGTCCACCGTTGATGGAGCGAGACCCTCGTCTTGAAATAACAAGAAATCTGCTATCTGCTGAACAGAGGCAGAACGGGCATCAATGTTCTTCCATAACACCACTCATGGAAGACCCTCCACTTCCCTTGATAACAAGCTGATGTGGAGGATCGAGTGGAAGCGACCATTCTTCGCGAAGCTTCCCTAGACAAACCCAACCTCAGAGAGCTGATCCCTGAGCACTTGCAAGCGTGCAGATGGAATGCCTGATGTTTGTGGCGGAAAATTGCTGACTTCGGTAGACGAAGTAGTTTTCCCAAAGAGGTAGTCGTCTTGAAACGTCTACCAGAATTCCAGAATGTCGGGAAACCACGGACGAGCTGGCCGCTAAGGGACAATTAGATAAACGACGCACGGATGCACGCATATCTTTGTAGAACTAGAGGCAGGATTGAAGGGGGCGTGTAAGCATATGCTATATACCCGTCCAATCCTGCGATAGTGCATCGACTCCCACTGCTAGAGGATCCAGTACAGGGGACATATACAGAGGGAGTTGATGATTCAGGTGAGCAGCAAACAGATCTATCTGTGGTGTTCCCAAATCTGAGCGATTTGGCGCAGAATGTCTGTGTAAAGCTGCCACTCCGTCGGTATAATCTGATGTTTCTCGACAGTCCATCGACTAACACATTCAGATGTGCTGGTATGTGTCTGGCATGAAGCATGATATCGTTCAGCCAGCACAGATGGTAGAGAATCTCGGTCTGCTTCAGAAGCTTAGTGGACCGAGTTCCCCCCATCTTGTTGATGTAAGCTAAGACAGTTGTGTTGTCTGTAGCTACCAGAACCGACTGACCTTAGAGGTCCCGTATCAATGCGAGTATTGCCCGATAGACAGCCATGAACTCATTGATATGGAATAACCTCTCCTGCGGAGTCCAGTAGCCTGATATCGACTTGGATCCGAGGTGGTCCCCATCCTTGCATCGAAACATCCGTGCACAGCTGATGATTAGCTTGAAATGGAAGTAGTGTTACACCAGGCATCACGTTGAAAGGGTCCATCCACCATGATAGGTGATGTTTGACTACCTCTGTGACAGGAATCATGGATTCCTGTGCCTGTGTGGCCAAAGCTGATTTACGTAAATCATTAGTGGCCGTAACTGTAATCGGGCTCATGGAGTGACATCCTGGATGTCAGTAGACCGATTAATGATGCAAACTGGATGGCAGTATGGCAAGAACGTCTGATGAACAGTGGAATGTCGCGACATATGTTGCACCAACGAACTTTCGGTGGCCGAGCAAAGACCAATTTGGTGTCGTACGCCACGCCTAGGAAGTTTCGCTGTTGTGACGGTGTTTTCTCCGATTTTTCCTCGTGCGGGAGATAACCCAGTAGTTCGAGGATGTGCCATACAAATATTGTATCGTATCGGAGTTGTAGTCTGCACATGTTCCTGATAATGGAATCGTCTATGTAAAAAAGATATTTGATACTTCGACTGTGCAGATACGTCGCCACTGGCTGAAATACTCTGGTGAAAACCCAAGGGAAACTGGCTATACCGAAATGTAGCACCTGGAATAGGAAACGGCGAGCACCGACCATAAATCTCAGGTACTTTCGGTAACTTGGATGAATCGGGATATGCTAGGTAAGCATCCCGAAGATCCAAAGAAGTTAACCATTCCCCTTGAACCAGAGCGGTCTTGATGGACCGGAAGGACTCCATCCGAAAGTGTGGGGGTTTCATCAGGAAGTCCTTGTTCAGCCTGCGCAGATTTATAATCATGCGCATTTCCGGTGTATCCTTGTTTGGTACAAGAAAAACCGGAGAATAGAACCCGGGGTACCGGTCGTGGACCGGAAGTTCTATTACAGCATGCTTCTGGATAAGTGGCAAATCGTTGTCCTGCCATGGCAATAGAATTGACACAGCCGATATGTCACCCATCCCGCTGTTTCATATTTAGCAACCAAACCTTAGGACTTCCTGTACCGGAAGGTTGGGGTTAGGTGCTTATTACCAGTATTTCCCTAGTTGTGAATAAACTGGTATTGCTGTTGCGGCTTATGACCAGATGACTGCTACTTCCTCTTCGATTTGTTATGAATCGGAAGTTGTCCGTCTGGAATGTTTGGTTGGGAAGCCAAACACGTCTATAGACGTGCATAAGTGACCTCCGAACCACCCGCTCTAGGACTAGAAATAGGCTTAACCTATTCTATTGATAGCCAGAGAGACGGAATAATGCCATTAAACAACAGCGATTATGCATGCGATTACTCCTCAAAGTATCGTTAGGAACGAAATATGAAGAATAGCTCACCACCATTGATAGGTGAGACTAGTGTCTAGGTGAATTATTATCGCCGCATTGAACGTGGATATGGCTAATGCGTTCGCATTAGATTTAAATATCCCGTTTTGTAGATCCACCAGTAATAACAGTTCATAACTATAACTGGTTGCTAACTTGAGTACGACAGCCTGCTCAACACAAAGCTGAGAACAATGGCTACCCCCTGTCGTGTAACATCTTCAATAACAAAAGATTGGTTACTAGTTAGCAGGATCAAGATCTTGACCGGAATGTATTGCCATGTGAGATATAGGCGAACTCCGGTTCCAGATCAGTGACCTTAAAGTCACACGCTAAACCATGAATGTTGTACACTGGATGTAGATTTCTCCCAAATTATGGGAAGTAAAATCGACCTAACGAGTGCACACGTGTCCGTTATTGCAGACAGGTCTTAGTCCAGCTAAAACTGTCTCAACAATGGAACGTAATCCATGAATAGCGTGTATCACAGGTAATGACGACGTCTGCTTGGCTGCCGTGGACGGAGCCTCTGCCATGATATGAAGGCGAGAGGACGTCAGTGGCTGGGGTCTTATGATATCCGGGTATATTATATCTCGTAAAGAGTATGAAATACCTCGGAAAATACACGTCGCTATGGACCCTGATCATAATCAGGCCCGAGTATAGCGTCGATGTATGACCCCACGACGTCTCATCGATGGGTTGGACAACAGATCAAACGGAATTGACGTCCAAACCGGAAACTACGCAGAAACCTGAAGTGGTATGTGCGCAAAACGGAAGTGGATGTCAAAAGTTATCGGATTTGGTTATCTCACCAAAACCCCGAAACTTCCGCATTGACCCGAGAGGAGAGCGGAACATAAACGTGATCAAATGATCTAAGTCATTGAAGATCCGTTTGTACCGAAAGTCTCCACCCATCGGGAGATTGTCACATGCGGCATCATATGCCAGACCAGTACCCGCAGGTAACCGGAAATGGCTGCCGTATGTGGTTTATGAGCCTTATATGGTTTCACCACCAGAAGTGGTGTAATAACCCGACTCAAAAACCGCGGTCCTCATAATGGACACGGAAAGGACAAATTGTTCTTACCGGAACCTAGAGAATGCCAAACTGGGACCCACAGAAACCAGAAAGCATACCGGAAGTCGTTAAAATAGCCTCATATGGTTTAACCACGGTAAGTGGATCAACCGGACTCAACTTCCGGTCCTCATAACGGAACCGAAAAGGATAGAATATCCTTACCGGGACCTAGAGGATGCCATACTGGGACCCACAGGGACCAGAAAAGCAGACCGGAAGTAGTTAAAAAGAGCCTTATATGGTTTAACCACCCAAGGTGGATCAACCCGACTCAACTTCCGGCCCCGCTGTGACTGAAACAATACCGAGTTTCGACTAACGCCCTTGGGAATTAGGTGTGAAATCGGCATTGTTTCTGCAGAACAATAGCCTCGACCCCTTGACAGCTAATCCGACTTACAGCATGCGGATTTTGTGTACATGGGACTTGATTTCACCCGAACTTGCGCAACAAGAGCCCAAATACCTTTTAATAATGAGAGATGTTACGCAAGAACGTGGAATTTAGAACTCCTGGTGAAAACATGGATATATAGCTCTATATCCATAAGAAGCTACGTCTGCTGTGCTGTAATCAGTGATTTCATGGTAATACACGAGATCACTGCAGCACTACTTACCAAGCCACGGACTGCCCTTGGAGCAACAAGGAGTGAAAAATTTGGCCTTACCTGACCAAAATAATTCACCTGGGTTAAGATACGGAGATATCCTCATAGGAACTCTCTTATATAGTATCACCCCAACAGTCCGTACGGGCCTACGTTCGATCTCACCACTCCCTCCGTGGGCCGTTGTATTGGTCCTCGTTCCCGACTGCGTCAGATATTTTAGAGGGCACGCTAATGGGAAATTCTAGTTCCATGGTGACATCAGTCGCTTGACCCGCATCCATCAACCATTAGTTATCGTCTTTTTCTTTCCTGTGGAAAGAAGAAAAAAATGAGTTACGAATACTTGCGTTATTATTCTAACAATTCGTAACAAACTCGTCGATGGACTATCAACCAGAGCAGGCCACCCCGCTCTCACATTTAAATAAATGGGAGGGCGGATAACATATAAAATTACTCCCGTACCGGGGAAATAATCCCGCCCAAACCCGTTCCTAATTTTATACAGAAACATCAGGTTATAGTTGATACGCTATGCATCTATGGTTATATCACAAACAAAATGGCCGCAACAAGCAAAACAAACAAAGTGCAGATCCGCTTCGTTTTGGACTTCCACAGACGCTCCAGAACTTTGAGGCTATTTTAGTTATCGTTAAATATTAGCAAGAATACTTCCCAAAGAATCTTATGGCTTGTAGTCTTGTAGACGATGTTTTCACTCGTTGTTAAAGGTAAATCCTTCCGTAAAACATTGGAGCTTTGACACACGATCTTTACAGCTGGCTGGCTAAGTAAAGAAGTGAAGATCTATTGTGGTGGAGTGCTGGCGTGGGTGATTGGGCGGGAAATGAACTGTGCTATTGTTTTAATTTCTTCACTTGTTGATCCGTGTTTGCACACGAACGCATATGTCAGTAAGGTCAGTTTTACGGTGTAAAAAATATCAAACATTTATAAACAATGTTTCTATCTGTTACCAAATCAACCTGTCTCAATCCACCAATATATCAGTTTGACCTCATGCCACTGCCCGATCTGTAAAATAATGGTTTGTCTTTTAGATCATCACTTGTGATCATCCTCGTCATTGTGAATACTTTCAGTATATTTCCAATACAAATTAAACATTTATAAACAATGTTTCAATTTGTTACCCCAACTCAATCCTAAAATTGAAGTCCCGTAACATGTCATTTCGCTATTATAGAATCGCTGATTCATCGATAAACGAAACCGCAAGAGCAATTTTGACACTCAATGGTAGGTCTGAATAACCCACCATAAAACGAGAAACGGATTTAGAACTGCGTTATGAATTAACCCACAAAGGAGAAACAGACACGACACGATTATTCCGTTTAGGTAACGGAGTGTGAAAACAGAAAGACAAAGGAGAGGTCGAGATGATATGCGAACCCACTGCATTTCATTGTCCGACGAGAACAATGGATTGCTCAGGCACGGCAGGTTAGAGAAGTCTTTGTCGAAGTAGACAAAGCAACCGGTTTGACTGCATACATAGCCAAACCTATACATGTAGGCTGTCTAAAATCTGTGATCTAACTAGAGGTAGAACCGTCCCGCTAGTATATTTATAGAGGCGGGCGAGTTCTGATTACTAAGACCATGGGAAACATTTATATAATTGCAACGATAACTTCGTTAGCTTTCAGGTCAATTACAAGCAATTCCCAACAGACGTCTGTCGACTTCCGAAAGGAACGGGTCGCCAGACGCCTGCAAAGGTAAGCCCGTCTAGCCTGGGCGAAATTTCCCCACGCTAACGGGTCTCTAATAATACACTCGGCGAACTTCGCCGATAACACAACTCTTTACAAGACATGAAGCTGCGCTATCGAAACCCCTCGGCTCTGAACCCCAGCTATTATAATGTAAGGGTGTCTCTACCAATTGATTGGCTTGTGGGAAGAAATATTTACCCCTGGTATTGTAAGTGTACTTTCTTTGAAAAAAAGAAAAGTTTTCCTCCCCTTAAATTAATTTGTTTCTGGAATAAATTGAAAGAGCTGTATCGGTGTCTCACCAAAACAACAGTACACATGGCTAGATAAATACAGTACATGTATACTAAATGGGACATGTATGTCATTTTCAAAGAGATTTGCAAGCATTCTTTGCATTGTCTAAGAAAATAAATCAATAAATCAGTCATCCAATCAATAAATAAATGTGATAGTATACTAACATGATATAGAAATAATATGCAAACTTAACATAGGAATTAGTGGATTTTGTTAGACAAGGGGCATACTTTCTGACATGACTCATTTTTGATAGGCATCTAGTGTCATTTTCAAAACAGATTTGCAGGCATTCTTCGCATTGTGTAAGAGAATAAATCAATAAATCAGTCATCCAATCAATAAATAAATGTGATAGTATACAAACATGATATAGAAATTATATGCAAACTTAACATAGGAATTAGTGGATTTTATTAGACAAGGGGCATAACTCTGCAAAATACTTTCTGACACGACTCATTTTCGATAGGCATCTAGTTCAGGTCAAGAGAAACAATTGTATCACGTTATGATGTTGTATATGGAACGGTTCTGAAATTATCACAATAAATCATAAATGGATTTTTATTTGTAAAAAGGGGCATAACTCTGCAAAATATTGTCCGAGATGACTCCTTTTCGATAGGCTTCTGATTTACGTGAAGATAAATAGATGTAACAAGTTTGGTTGCCATGCATGAAATGGTTCTGTAGATATCGCGGTAACGGATTTTATTAGACAAGGGGCATAACTCTGCAAAATACTTTCTGACACGACTCATTTTCGATAGGCATCTAGTTTAGGTCAAGAGAAACAACTGTATCACGTTAGGATGTTGTATATGGAACAGTTCTGAAATTATCACAATAACAAATCATAAATGGATTTTTATTTGTAAAAAGGGGCATTACTCTGCAAAATATTGTCCGAGATGACTCATTTTCGATAGGCTTCTGATTTACGTGAAGATAAATAGATGTACCAAGTTTGGTTGCCATACATGAAACGGTTCTTTAGATATCGCGGTAACGGACGGACGGACGTACGTACGGACGTACGTACGGACAGCCGTACATGATGACGACAATACCCCTAGGCCAAATCTGGCCGAGGGGTAAAAACCAAACCGTGTGGGCGTCCAAACTGGACCACCATTTCACACACGAATTACATGCATTAGATATCGGAATCTCAGACATAACTAATGAAAGAATTTCCGACAATAATGAAAGAATTTCCGACAAGAAATAACACAATTTCAAAACCGATAAGGATACTGCGGATCGTTACAACAACAACCCAGGTTGTATAAACACTTCCTTCCTGATGTGTACTGGTCGAGGTACAACAGAGAATAGAGAGCGAGTATGGCTGGTGCAGAGCCTATATAGTAATCCTGCTGGAATGAGGTGGGAGAGCTCTCCTAGGGGCGGACAACTCTCCGCTAGGGGAGCTAACTTTTAGTTTTAAACTTCCGTTTTCTACGTTGTATCATCTTCCTGACGGAGATTGAATTGCATGAATTGAAACAGGTTTAAGATTTGGGCTACAAATAACTTTCAGGTCGGCAACGATCACACCAGGTAGGTCGGGTTACCGGAAACACAGGATTATTTTTAATAGGCCTTAGAAATGTTGCGCTCAATCTGTCAATGGCATGCCAAAAGTACATTAATTTTTTAAATTCTGGAGAAGCATACAAACAAAACAGGCTTCTGATCAAGACAAAACTGCAGTCTCAATTTTCACCACAAACCCTGACTCTACATACAGAGTGACATAGAGAGAAGTATTTTTCTCTACCAGCTGATTGAGCAAGGATGAAGTAGGGGCAGTTCCAACTGACCCTACTGTTGCATAAGGCGACATAGTCACCTAGAGATTCCCCCACCCCACTCCACTCTTCCCCTCTCCCACCAGGGTATGTATATATGCTATCTGGGGTTGCTCCTGGTTTACCCAAGTAATGTTTGTCATATCACCAGGGTTTCATAGAAGTCCAAATTTTTGCCACCGGATACTGAAAATTCAATATTTTTTTCACCTGAATTGAGTATTTTTACGTTTTTGTCGCCGGCCGACAGACTTCTATTGAGTTTATTTCTAATTTTGCAACCGCCATAAGTAATGTACATGTACGTATATAACAAATTTTCATACGACCATCAATGGAGCCTGTCAATACGCTATATATTTGAATTGTGAAAATAAAGCAACAAGCAGATCATTTAACATATTCAGTTTTATGTTCTTAATTTACCAAGGTCTAAGATACCATCTATTTTCAGCACATTATGTCACATTGTGGATGTCAACAAGACAAGACAAGGCAATTCAAATTAATTTTTAAAATTACAAACTTGGTAATTTTGAATGAAAACGATGTATCAGTTCCTGGCTTGCAAATGATGTCCAATTTAAGTATGCAAGTTTTGAAACGTTTCAGCTACGCTAATTAAAAACCACTTGGATCTGGACCAGACTTCCCTTTCAACATTTTACATTATAATTTTTGTGTGGGAATGTCAACTTTTTTCAAAAGATTTGATGTGAAATTTGGCAAATATTCGGACTAAAATTAAAAGCCAAGTACAACTCCAGGGTTAGATTCAAAAGAGAAATTAAAAAAAAGAGATGAAAAGACAATGCAAAATTTTTTTACAGGATTGAAGACAAGCAATCGTCATAACTGCAGCTAGTCCATGGTGACCATAAACTCATAAAAATGAAATGAATTAGAGAATTTTCTGTTTGAAAAGGCGTACAATTTTGTAAACTATTGCGTGAAGGCAGCTGGCTCATTTTCGATAGGATCGTGCAGACTCTAGACGGATACATAAGTTTACCATGTTTGGTTATTGAAGGCTGCAAATTAATGCCAAACAGTTTGACTTGACCACCCTTATTGAAAGAATGGATTTGCCCATAACGTTTGACCTAAATCATGTAAATGCAGTACATCAGACTTTTGTTGATGGGGCAGGCATTTGAAATGTTTCTGTGCTGCCCTAATGTGGGACACTTGTTTCAGGATAATAGACAGATCAGTTAAATTCAATGCCAGAAAATGGGTGCCTAGTCTAGTAATTTTAAAAATCAACTTCAGTTGTTTTGGTTTGTTTCAATGTTTGCACCATGGATCCGATTTTACCTCCATGTTTGCACCATCTCAAAAAAGTTTTGTCAGTATAAAAAAATTTCAACTCTTCTTTATGTATCTCCAAATCAAAGAACGATATAGTGAGGTTGATATTGTGGCTAAATCAATTCGCTGTCTTTGAATTATCCATTCAAACTTTATTAACTACGGTACAATCAAACTTTGGTTTCAGTTTCAACATCGTACAATGCGTACATGCGAACGACATGCCAGTTTCTTTACAACAACAACACGACAAGATCGTTCAACTTTGAGTGAAAACAAATGCCCTATGCGAAGATTACATCGTCTCCTTTATCATAAATACTATTCAGCGATGGTCAGATATTTACCTGTCCATTCCAAGGAGAGTTAGACGTCTTTGGGGGCTTGTCATTCCCACATGTCAACTTAACCAGCAATTTTTTTTTTTCGCCACACAACGCCATTTGGAAACCTCCACATACATTCAGTATGAATACAGGTTTTACGGTTACCGACGGCATGACCCCGATAACAGTTCGGGAAACGGACATAAATAATTAGCTCACGGAAATGACCGAAGATGCCGACCTATTTATTCTGGTATGAATCATTTCCTGCTTGTTTGCCCGCAATATCTTTCGATTATAAATTACGAAATTACGAAGTATTGGCCTTTGGAGACTTCAGTTTTTTCCAAAATTTCAGTATTTCCCTTCTAAAACACTCAGACTTCAGTTTTTTGGTGGCAAAATTGAGTTTTTACGGGAGTTTTGACACCGAATACCGGGGTCAAAACACGACGTGTATGAAACCCTGATCACTTTACCTGTCAAACATGACATTACTCCACAAAGAGTCTGGTTTCCTGTACACAACAGGGTATGTTTATGCTAACTGGGATCACTTCAGGTTTGTCTAAATAAATCTCTCACATCCTCACAAGCATCCATATGATCTAGTGCATTACACTGGAGAACACAATGGCACAATGCTTACCCTGCCGAGCAGACTTGGGTGTAGTCTGTCTGGGCCTCCTGATCACAGTAATACCCTCCCGGACATGGGGTACAGTCTGATGCACTCTCCAATCCTGTGTGGTTACTGAACGATCCCCGCGGACAACGGAACTCCACAGAGTGCCTCGTACCAGCGGGACAGTAGTGCCCTAAAACAGCAAACTTTTTTATGAGGTACTGCTCCATACTAGCTATGGATGCCTAGGTGATGTAAGTCTCTGCCTTAATGAGATTAGCTTGTAATGTTATACTTTAGATTAAAAACTCAATTCAAAATTTGAATGAACTGTAAAATCACCTTATTTCAATAAATGATTTAAAAGCATATACAGGATGCATAAATTACATAATTCAGCATACTGCTTAAAGAACCTACTGAGAAATGATTGGAAAATATGAAGAGCAATACGAGATGAACAGACCCAGACCATGAGGATATATCAGGAGGTCATTTCACCAAGCCTTCGCATTTCACAATACTTGTGCTGATAGCCCACACACATGGCCTGTTTGCATGTATATAAATTTCCTCATTAATTTACTTTTCAGATCTAATTTCCATATTATTATATTCGGTATTACCTGTTGTAGAAGTACATCTGGAACACAATCAATGGAATTTGGGTTAGGGATTAGCTTTCTTGTGTAATGATGTTTGCGAAAGAAGGATCTTACATGAAAAGGCTTCGCGAAAACTTAGCAAAAGACTATGACATATTGTGACCACTTTCCACTTTGCAAAATAACCTCAAGTCTACTTAACCACCACTGAGCATAAAGGGTACGAGTTTCTATACCAAATGTCTGTCACACCTACCTGCAGGGCAGTACGAGCTATTGAAGAGAACCACCGGGTCGATGGTGTTGTCACAGAAGAAACCAGCGGGGCAGATTTTACATGACCCTTGACCAGTCTCATCTTGGTATGTACCAGACTCGCAGCGAATCGGCTCATGAATACCACTGGCTGGACAGTAGTGACCTGAAATAAAGGCCAAATCCAGAAAGTGACATTGGTGCTGTTTTTATCAAGTGAAGCAAATTATATTTATACAATGATCTAAAACTTTCTGCACTGACTCTTCAAAAAGAGAGCACTAATGATGGATTCAATGAAGTTTTCAACTATAAACATTTTACTTTTTCATAAACGCAGTCTAATATTTAACAATTTAATGTAGAGAAACAAAGGTGCTAAAAACAAAATAAAATTTATGAAGCTGTTCCAGAATAATCCATATGGCCTTGGGTGGTTGGGTTCTGTCCCAGAAAACTTGATGTGTGACTTTTGAATTCAATCCACCAGCCATTGAAAAAGGAGAGGGAGAGAGAGAATTAAGATTTAATGTCGCGCTCAGCAATATTTCAACTATATAGCAACGATCAAACAAAATTCCAAGTACTCAAGCTAATAACTTAGTAATCCAACACATTAAAACATACAAATTTATGCAACAAACCGGTTTCTCTTAAATAACCCAAGATGCAATCCTCCCTCACCCGACAAAAAAGATCTTCCAAAATAGTCACTCGATAAAAATCCTCTCTTACAATTTTCAAATCTATGCATTCGATAAGAATATGTTTCACCATGAGATCTTCATGGAATACACTTTGGGACTGGCTCTTTTTTTAGTAAATGTTTGTGGCTGTCCAGATGAGTATAGCCTACAGTTTTTTTGAACTCATGAAGTTTGTTATTATTCACAGGATCCCATGAAGACTAAAACAGCCATCTCACATAAGTACAGATAGAGGGTCTGAAACCGCTATATGGGATTCCAACAGGATCAATCTCATCATCTAGGGCTGTCTTAGCTAGCCATTCTGTCAGCCTCAGTAATTTATAACTATACTCACTGTTACAATTGTGCAATGGACCACCCCCTATTCTGTCTGGATCAGCCCTGATATGAGCATACACTACAATGCAAACAAACCTTGATCACAGGTATAGGCAGGTGGATCAGATCGGACTTGGCCTGTTGGGCAGTAAAATCCAGAAGCACATGGTCCACTGGGAATAGGGTTGCCATAGCCAGCACAGTAGGATCCCTGTGAACAAGGTATACAGTCACTCTCTGACCTGGCCCCTGTGGTGTTGAGATAGGTGCCGGGTGGACAGTACGTCCCATTAGCACTTCCCCCTGGACAGTACTGACCCTCTGGACAAACATTACCTGAACAGATCATGAGAAAATAGGACATGAAAGAGGTAATATTAAACTGATACACTGAAGCAATATAGATCACATCTCCTCCCAATGTCCTAGTTTGTGATTTTCTAAACTGTTGATGTGACACCCTCTGATTGCACTGGGTTGAAAACATGGCAGACACGCACATTCAGTCTTTATAGAGTTTGACCAATGCAGGAAAAGTGTATATGCATGCGAGAAAGATGGAGAATGTGTCCAGTATATTTTACAGCAGAATTACAATAGATGCTGAACTATTTGACAAAAGTACAGTCTTCTTTAGCTGTGACATCCTAAGCCCACTCTATGCCAAACAGAAACAGACAATGCTGATTGGCCAAGATCCATGAGCACAAAAGCTGCATGCCACAATTTTAACCACAGTGCAATCAGAGGGTATATTCGACAGAATGAGATATACAATTTGATGACATGAGAATGAGATCACATGAATGAAGCCCTCTCTCCATATCCCCTAAATATACTAATGAGCTAATTTGACTCCCATCAATTTATCACTCTGGCCTGATGGAATATCGCAAAAGTATAATATGACTGCTGACATAATGCCATATGCAAGTCAGGGAAGACCCCAACTATATGAAAATCTTTAACACCTCCCGTACATCCTTGTCTGCTGTTTAGCATACATACCAATGGCTCGGGTGACCCTGTTAACCCCAAGAATCCGAAGACAGCCCATTCCCTAAGATGTATATCTACAGTTTAGCATAATTATTACTTACCATAGACTTGTCCCACAGGGGTAGCTGTGGGTGATCCTGATAAACAGTAGTACCCTTCGCTACAGTTGGATGATGGTTCATAGAGCTCTGAAAGTGATTGAGATAAACACAGTGATAGTTCATTACAACTGATGGTAGATACCTCATGTAGGAAGCTATTGTCTGAGCATTTGAGCAGCTTTAAAGGCCTGGATCTAGACAAATTATTGTCCCCAGACTTGGCTATTGTCTGCATTCTTGTGATCTTCACAAGAAGTATGAACCCAACTGACAACAGAACCCGAGGACCAAAATATAATAGATTAAAGACACAAATTTACCACTACCAAATAACCTAATCTAATAGGTAAAGATGCTTCAGAATCTATACACTTTACCTTCAAGTCTCCACAAGAAAATTACATATATTATGATTAAGAGAAACACCCAAAACTGTCTATGTTACATACCTGCATCAGCACAGTACCAGCCAGGAGTGCAGGGTATCTGGGCAGAACTACCCTTAGGGCAGAAGTTACCTGCTTCACACTGACCCCCCTGGAAGGGGGTGGCGGGCTGGGCAGCGGTTGACCCACCAGTACAGTACCATCCTGGGTCACACTCACCAGTTGGAGTACTCAGTCCCTGGCTACCACAGTAGTATCTGTGAGAGAAAAGAAGTAAACAACTCAAATCAGGTAAATTTGTTGTGCCTATAATAAAGTGTTGTGCCTATTCATTACTGTTGTGCTAATACATTTGTGTTGTGCCTATAAACCAGTGTAATATGCTTGTAAATAATTTTTATGAGCTGGTGCTTGTCTCATGTATCCGATTGCACCAAAGAAAATATTTGTGCCTATAAAACAGTGTTGTACCTATACATTACTGTTGTGCTAACACATCTGTATTGTGTCTAAAAATCAGTGGTATGCCTGTAAATGAGTTTTGTGATCTGGTGCTGGTCCCATGTATCAGACTGCACCGCAAAAAAAATAAAATTCTCTAATTATTCAATCACATGAAGTGAAATTTCAAACCATGAAATCACACGGTGATCAAATTTATTAGAAAAGGGACAAATGGTGCAAAACCATGCAGATAATCCAAAATATTATGTTAAAGGGTGATTGAACTGATTAAAATTGATTGAATCTTGTCCACAAGTTTGGGAGTGAATGAACTGTAACATGATATTGAATTATTAGAGGACTGAACATGTCAACTTGAAGACCATTTCCAGTTGTAATCTCTCCATAAATGAATAGATCTTGACCTATATGTTTAAGCTCATTAAGAATCTGGTGTAAATGTGATGTAATAAGCAAAAAGCATCAAGACAGTTTCACCCTGCTCTTACTCCAACAATGTATTAGGCTTTGCAAATATTAACACAGTGCCAGGTTCAATTCAATGAAGACGATTTTTAATACAGGATACAAAACAATGAAAGTGGCATCACTTGAACCAGTGTGCATCTACAAGCAGTGTCAATGTGTTGCAAGGCCAATGAACAAGAACTACATTGTATTTAATACTATTTCATTTGTGGGATTGGTGATCTAAGTACAGAACTAAAGAACAAGTTCGTACTCACCCTGGAGGACAAGCCAGGCAACTGGTTGAGACAGTTCTAGTGGTGTCGTTGTTGTACTTGCCAGCAGGACATGGGTGAGCGAAAGCTGTGGTGGTTCCCGAGGGGCACCAGTATCCAGCAGGGCATGGTTCGGGGTCGCTGGTGCCCTCCAGACAGTAGTACCCTGCTGGACAGGTGTCACATGATGTACTGCGGGTCTGGTTAGTGTAGGTTCCTGCCACACAGGCTGTAGGGCTGGCTGATCCAGTCAGGCAATAATGACCTGTAATTGGCAAATACCAGAAGACATACTGCTATTGACAGTCTCTCATTTGTTAAACATACATGAGCAGCAAATCTCTCTCATGACCTCATGATTCTGATCTAATAAGGAGCAAGAGGGACTCGGCATTACGGTAATTGCCCTAATAATTCGATCACAGGAAGTGCAGCAAAAATGGCTTATATCTGGCAATATTATTCATGGCATCAGCTAGAAAGTGTCACATTTTGTCATTATACGACTTTTCTTCAATTTAAATGAAGTATGGAAAAGTTAATTCTTCTCTGTGTTTGAATAACTGTGTTGAAAACTGAACTTCCTGTGATTGAATTATTAGGGGAATTACCGTAGTCAAGAACCAGAGAATGCTTCCTGTAGTCTACTTTTTTCAGGAATCAAAGGTGGAAAAGCTAGGGGACCATTCAGGCATATCGGTCATGTAAGATGAAGTGACGTGAATTTACGGGATTTCCATTAGTTTAAATGGGCAAGTGGTCGGCCATTGTTTCGTTTGCCAACATGTCGATGATGTTGAAAAGCAGTATCTCGGCTTACATGAATTATATCCCTGCAATCACCTGTACCTGGATTACTTGCACAGTTCCACAAAATGAACCTCTATGGGCTGTTCCATTTAAAAAGGTATGGGAGGGGCAGTAAGCAGCTTTGAATTATACCCAACCACCCATAGAAATTTTATTGGCCTTCCCAATGTTATAACATGGATTGAAGGAAATTTCCTCCTATGACCCATAGAATAATATGTTGAGTGCCTTCCTCCCCTCCCATACCTTTTTAAATGGAACAGCCCTAAATAAAGATTCAGGCCATTGTTAAAGGTTATACCAAATGACTCTATACTACTTTGCATTAAAACATACCCGGTAGTGTTCCAAACAACAAATTAGTATTTTTTTCTTGAATAATGTCGTCGAAGTGGGTTTTAGGACACGAATAGCACACATGTGGGAGAAAACGTATTGGAGCCATGACCTCCGATGCATGACGTCACAACCTGATTACGATTGCGCCGTAAATGTCATAGTCTATGACGTCGGGCGTTGTTACGAAAGATTCACCCAACTGTGGGAGTTCTAGCGTGATGTCACTGACATTTTGACGTCACAACAAGCATTTGGCCGAGATCGTAATCAGGTTGTGACATCACAGGTCAAGCGATCACAGCTTTCGCCGTTTTGAAAGGGGCGTGAAATTGTCGCACTTTACTGCTGCTATTTCCAACCTTGGGCAGTTTGAAAACATACAAAAATGTAAAACAAGTCTATATAATCACCTCTACAACAATTTAGCACAAAAAAGTAGCAGATTTTGAGACCATTTTGTATAACCTTTAAGTTTGTTTTCATTCTCCTAGAACAGGGATGAATGATGTGAGAGGGAGAGCAAATCACTCGTATACATAACAGGGTTCCAGGACTTTCCAAGCCAATAATTATAATTTCCAAGAGTCTTTAGTACAATAACTCGCACAAAGATGAACAAATTAAGTTCAGGAACAAATTTGGCACAGTAATGCATGGCATAAAATCGCTGGTTCCATGAGTTCCTAGGAATTTAACTTTATTTTTAAGCATTTTCCAGGACTTTCCAAGTAAGCAATCAAATTCCAGCGGTTTTAAGGACTTTACAGGAGGTGTATGAAACCGACGATAAGAGATTGTGTGGACTAATAGCTGTACTATATCAGCTTTTATGAATGAAATTATATCTATCAGGGCTGCATAAACATGCCAATAACTGATCAGGTTACCAACTTGAATTTCAGAGAAATCTGTTAATAGGTGCCAATCCTTAATTTCAGCACTGTCTGTACTAACCAAACAGTCCTAGATTGAGTTTACCAGGTTAGGGCGATCCTGCCCTTTAAAATGGAGGTAAAAATGTATGTTTTTGCTCAATAAATCAGTTCACATAATGAATCCAGCAAAATCCCCTTGAGGCGCACACAGACAGATCCCATCAAATGATAGTGAAAAAAATAAATGGTCATCTATCTACTTTACATAATAGTAGACCAAATGTTTATCATGCTGTTGAAACAACCTTGACTGGTTCTTCATGGCAAATTAATTTGAGGACATGGCACCGGAGTTTTGAAGAAGAAAAGTTTTTTGAACAAAAATGACCTTTTTTACCTCTATTTTAGGAAGCGGGGATGGCCTGTTTTTTTACCTCCATTTTATGTTATTTATCCCAAGAACTGCAAAGATAGCTAGTGAAATTTGTAGAAAGTTTGTAGAATTTCTCTCCACAGTAGCCAGAAGTTAGGTTTTGCCGTCTGAATAATTAGAAGAAATAGGGTATGTAACCTTACCTGTAGGGCATTCATCTCCATAGGTGGAATTGAGAGGAGCCGGGTCAGGTGACTTTTGACTGCAGTAGAACCCTGCATCACACTGGGGTCCCTTGTCTGTCATGTTGAGAGAGGGACAGTAGTACCCACCTGGGCAGGAGATACAGTCACCTACAGACCCATAACGTATCGCAAACCTGTAATACGCCGAAGAAAAGGTCCAAATTATATTTTTAAGGACAATCTTATTATCTTGATCATTGTCCTCCTTAAATTCAATCCATGTATGATGATCCAGGTATTTCAAGACTTTTTTTAATGAAATCTATCCAAGGAATGAAACCCAAACCTGGTAGTTAAGATAGTGAACCATATTACCAGGAAATGAATCTTAGCAATTTAAAACTCTGGGTCTTCTTTCCAGATTAATTCTCATTGGTTCACATATGTTTGGAATGATTCAAAGGAGAGAGACAACCAGCATCTGTTCACTGAATATCCGAAAGTATTCATCAGACATATGCAGTAGTATTAGAATTAACTACATGTAGAAGTACTGTGTTGTGGACTCATTCCTGTAATAGAGGCAATCCTTAAAGTATGACCTTTTGTGTTTTATGAAGAAACTTATCCCAAAAAATAATATGTGGATATAAATGGACAACTAGAATATACCCGTATGTTCCAGCCGGGCATGGGACTGGGGTAGAGCTCCCCTCAGGGCAATAGTAGCCCTTGGGGCACACTCCCAGTATAACACTATCATCGTTCTCTGGACTGGGTGTGGTAGACCCATATCTCGACCAATAGCCTGCTGTCAGTTTGCCTGTTGTGTTCATCTGACCTACAATTAAGAACAACTCGTCAATTGTTTGGTTATTACTGGCATGTAAATTAGCACTTCCGGTTAAATCTTAAATCTGTTGCAAACAGTTTGATAATTGTAGGCCAACTTAACCCCACCACAATGACTACTTTTTTAGGTATTTGAGGCAATCCGTCTTTGACATGATATTGTTTTTTATATTTGACGAGAAGGTCTGCAATAAGCAGAAGCATTTCAATTCATGTTTGTAGACTTTACGGAGCAGATCACTATTCCACTGTCATGTCATTATTTCAAGTCACGGACATGATTTTTCAGAATAACTTTTTTTCACTTTGTCCAAATTTAAGTAAATGTGTATGTATGGCTCATACATATCTGGACATCTTCATCATCTGGACACTTCAATCACCTGTTGCACATTATTGATAAATGGCTCTACTTTACCTGGAGAATTACAATAATAGCCAGCGTCACAAGGGAGACATTCAGACTCTGCCCCCAGCCCCTCTCTATCTCCATAGGTCCCTGCAGGACAGGGGGTTCCCTGAGACACGGGGATGAGTACTGTACTGGCAGGACAGTAATAACCTGCAGAATACAATATACCATAATAAGAACAGAGAACAGATATATGCCTCCATTTTAATTGATTAACCTGATAATTGAGCAACATTTTAGAACCTGTGTAAATAGAAGAATAATAATTTATAACCTTGCAATTCAAACTGAGCAACCATTTTGGATAAGATTTTTTCAGTGTTGTCAAGTAACGTGGAAAACAAATCAGCACAGCAGCGACTTGATAAACATGGAAAAAATCTTCAGAGAAGCCTTGGTGAACTGCGAGTAGAGAAGTTGTTATAACTAGTATGATAATCCCTCCCTCACCCATCCTATGTGTGCATGCTTTTCAATGAAGCACAGTTCAGTGCCATGCCATTTTTTTTTTCTTTTTCCAAAGACAATCCAGTCATGTCATCCTTCCATTGCAAACCCTGTACACACACCAAATTATTGGATCCCATCTTGCCTTATTTTTCCTCCTCAAATGACAAGAGTTATCTTCTCTTGAAACCACAGTAACTGACCTCTTGGACAGAGTGTAGGTTCCGTGGCTGGATAACACAGGTAACCCGCTATGCAGAGCTCGCAGGTGGATAGTCCTGTATTGTTGGCGTAATATCCAATATCACATTGTGATGCCGAGGCGGATCCTCCAAGACAGATGTGATGTATAGGACAGATATCTCCCTCTGTGCTGTTATAATGGTCAGGTATGTAAGCGTCTCTGACACAGTAGTACCCAGGACTGCAGTCACCTAGAGATATCAATGAGAAATGGAGAAGAAACATAAATTTACTTAAAGTCAAAATAGTTATAGATGCTGGATGTCGTGTGGTTACTTCCGAGTTTCCACATGAACAGCTTCAATACATGCGCGTCTGAGATACTAAGGCTACATCTTAGAATCGACCGTATTCTAGTCTGAATCTGAGGTGCCAAGGGAGGCTTTCTTGTGAGGTCATATGATTGCTTTTTAGTCACCAGACATCGTCAGTTTTTCCCGTCTCTTACATCTCACCAATTTAAGACAAAATTACCGTGATGTACCTCATCAAAAGGAGGTTCATCTTGTTCTTTTAAAGATTTTGAAAATGTTCACTCAAACATGCATGTTGACTGACATTGCATTCAGGCTTCCACCAATTGTATGTATCTCAGTCACAGTTTTATTATGGTTGCTCATTTTAACACTATAGAGGACACTTAATCAATCTCACCTGTAGGAGATGTCAAGGCAGTCCCATTACAATATTTCCCAGGATCACAAGCTCGGCAGGATGCTGCCTCGGATGTCCCTAAATTGTCTGGGTTATAGGAACCCCGGGGACATGGCACCATGAAAGTTGTCCCTTGTGGACAATAATAGCCAGGTTGGCAGACATCGCCGTATAGAATAGCCACTTTGTCTCCAGATGTATCATTGTTGAAGACGGGGTCGTCAGACTGAGCAGATCCCCAACAGATATGTCCAGCCTTACACTGTCCCGCCGGAGCCTTGGCCCCATTATCACGGCAGTAGTACCCCAGGGGACAGTTGATACAGTCAGATAGCAGGGACTTGTGCGTTCTGGAAGAGACAATATCAGCACGGTCAGGTCATTAATACCTACATGCAGTATATACAACATTACTCAGCTTGTAGCTGGGCCTCACTATCAAGACAGCAGTAACCCAGCTAAAAGCTGTATGATCAGTACTTTTGAGTTCTGATATGGAATATCATTCTGATGCAGAATGTTTAACTTTGCGACTCCTATTCACTGGGAACTACAAAAATAATACAAATACTGAAGACAAGCAATCCAATGCAAGAGTTTTTGCTTTATTTTCTTGTTCACTTGAGAAATACCTTGAAAGCTCATACATTTACACTGAGAAACTCAGATTTTGCATTATTTTGTGAGCTGGTAAATAGGAATGATCATATTTCTTAATTATGCCGATCAAATTCCAGGGCAATTATAGTCAAATGAGTCATGGGATCATTAGAATATTCACCCTATTCTTATAGAAAGCTACTAAAGTTATATTTCACCAATGAGTTGCAAAAATAAATCTTCCACACTTCACAAGATTGGTGACTTCAGTAAATCATACACTCAGGAGTATCAATCTGTAAATTGAAGGCTACTTGAATTATCTCCCTTTAATATGAGAGTAAAAGTTGTCTCCCTTGGTGTGCAGGTGTCTAATCCAACAGAACAATCCACATTGTGTAAACCTGATTATCCGGTACTCACTCGTTAGAGTAGGTCCCTGGCGGACAATCAGCAGGGACGTAGGTTCCGTTAACGTCTCCACAGTACTGACCAGCGGGACATGCGAGGTGGTCGACCATAGCCTTATCTGGACAGTAGAAGCCCGGCTCACATGTTATACATTCACCGTATCCATTATATGGCATGTAAGTTCCAATCTCACACTCGTACTGGGCAACGGAACCATTTGGAGAGTAATGACCTGTGTATAAGATGTGAAAATTTCAACAAAGGATAAGGTTAAGTCTGCATAACACTTTCGGTAAATACTCTAATATTACCATTCTTACTTCAGTTTGTGATTTGGACAAGGGGCTGCTATCTTTGCTGCAATGTTGAAAGATGTCTTTCTATACAATGTTGCAAGTTTTCCCCAGGAGAAAAGGAATTAATATGAACAAAGTATCAATTATGTTCCAATGCATGCTCAGTTAAATCAGAACAACAACACAGCTGTGGTACACGAATAGACAAGGCCCTGTGGACGAAATGGCATACTGAAGTAAGAACTGTAATAATTCAATCACAGGAAGTGAATTATTTCATGTAAGGAACTATTGGGAAGGCCTTTGTGGCACTGAAAAGCCTTGGGTCTAGATACATTCTTGTCCCCATACCTGGCTATTGTATGCATTGTATCGTGATCTATACATGAAGTATGAACCAAAATTGTTCATCTTATAATCTGGAGGTGATCAAATGAGTGAGTGAGTGAATAGAATTTAACGTCGCTTTCAACAATATTTCAGCTATATCACGACAAACCAACTACGGTAATTTCCCTATTAATTCACCTTCCAAATTTAATTCGAAAACGGCCGATTTTTCCGCTGTCGTGATTTTGTCCATCCTAATAAAACGAACACGGGAGCATTTTCAATATGCTGACTGGAAATGACACTTATTCATATGCAAATGAGATCGTGTGTAATAACATTGAATTGACTGCCTGGGGAATACCTTGTCCCTTCGGAAGCCCAAATTCAGCTCTGGGTGAGGATGCGCGATTCACCAGCAAGAGGCAATTGAAAGGGGTTTCAAATTAACGCTGCAGTATTATGGGTTTGTGTGTTAATGTGTGGCCCTTGTTCGTCCTGTAAATTTCACAATACCTCATTCAAACTTGTTATATCTTGGCTTTGATTGCATCTATCGTTTAATGAAACATAGACAGGAAATCACACAGTTGACAAACGTCAGTTTTCCCACCAGGGGACACAAACAAATTTTGCGATGTGAAGCGCCGACAACAATCATCTCTGCATGTGCTCTGTTTTGTTCAAATATAGTTATCATAAAGACTTACTCTTTCCGGTTTTGTTAAATATTTTATTGTGAATGAAAATATTTCTTACGAATACCCACGAACTTACCAAAATTCCAGCAATCAAAAATTCTTTGGAATTACACCGCGCATTTTTACACTAAGAATCAAAACATCGCTATCGCCATTCCATTACTCTATATGCTAAACAAATTTGAGAAACATTTAAATGGCATTAGGTAAAGTTTCGAAGATGAGAACATACCAGTATTTAATTAATATTCAGAACGATATCATACTTCGACTTTTACTTTTAGTAAACTGTTACAGTACCGGTACCGTAATAGATATTCTCATACTTGAAACAAACCAATCGAAACGTGTATTGCCGACTGACACTCGGTTCTCTTGTACAATCCGCCGTTAATTCAACATTAATTTCGTGTCATAGGTCCGGGATATTTATTCAAGTCCTGGATGGTGTGTGTAAAATCATTCACAGTGAAGACCAAAAAGTCTATGACAGTCCGCTAATCTGTCTAAAACTTTGTGATACAATCCTACACAAATTTGCCATTGGTTCATTTGCAGGGTTCACAACAACAACGTCGACATACCGAACGACTCGAACATGGAATACTCTAATATGTGTATAGTTTTATATTTCCAGAATATTCATTCAATTCCATGTCAGTTAGGTTTCATAATATAGATCATAGCTAATACTGAACAAAAAGGAAGGAATACGTTCAATGTTTTGGCCTACTTTTACGATGTTATTATGGACGCGAATTTACGGACGTCAGCTCAAAAATCTGCGTGATCGTGCTGAACTTGTCACTCGATAAATATGCTCGACTTCCTCGAATAAAATTAGACGCCTTTATCAGGGTAGAGGAGATTTTCTGACATCATACACTGCATTTTATGGAAACTGATGAGATATCAAAGTTAATACACGGTAATAAATACGATCACTACGACCACGGCGAAGCGGTCCGCCATTTTGGATTCTCCGTGAAAGTCGGCGCGACATTTAATTCGAACACTCGCGTTTTTCTAGAATTCGCTCAACAAATAATTCGAAAGTAGCCAATTTTTGGAGTGCTGAGTTTCATCACTACATCGCGAATTAATAGGGAAATTACCGTAAGCACCACCCAGCCAAGTTGTGTTCCTGCTACTTCAAAGAAGAAATCTTTGAAGAAGCATGGAACCAGACACCCTCCACCACACTATAAAACACTGAGGACAGCACACAAGATACAGACAGAACAGTTACATGGTGCAATAAAGACAAGTTATATTACAGTGCTAGACATCACATTATCAAGTTCCTGTTGCTTCTCAGCAAAATGCGCTGAAGCAACAGGAACCTGAACCCACCCAACCACCCGCTGGAGGTGATCAAATAGGAATATGACAAAATGGTCCAAAATCACGATGATAATCAACCATTTTAGAGGGTGATCTAATTTATTAGAATGACTGTATTTAAATTTGAATGTTTGAAGGAGAATAGCCTTGAAATAAACCAAGGCTAGCTTGAAAACAGAGCATTTAATGTGGAGAAAACGTACTGATTTATTAGAATTTTAGGGTTCAATTAGAAACAAACTCCTCAATTATTGAACTTTTCAAAATTTAAGGTTTGATTGGCTGCAAAATATACTGCTCGGAGGGAAGACTATTTTCTATAAATTACTACCAACCAGATCATGGCAATGTCATGACACTTTAACGAGAACATTCACAATTTACCTGGGTCCGTAACATGCTGACGTGGAGTTTTTGCCCCGCCTGTACAGTAGTGGCCCGCCCAGCACAGTCCAGTGGGCTGACCCCCAGCAATTGAGGAGCAGTAGTAGCCCTGGTCACAGTCAAAACAGTCGTAATAGTTGACCGCTCCGGACACATTACTGTAGGTACCAGCTGGACATGGCTTAGCCTCGAAAGATCCTGTTCATTTAAACAGGTCAACAGTATTTGACATAATGTATATTGGGAATTTGGGAATATAAATTACATGTATACAATTGACACTGAAACTATACATGTTTTGAATTCAAAGAAGATAGAGAATTACATTTAACATTGTTCAGGAATTCAAAGCAGATGAAATTTATATACTCGGCCAGATTGAGAATCATAACAATTATATTGGTTTTATGCAAGATAAAAAAATAATTATATTGGTTTTACGCAAGAGAAAAAATAATGTTAATCAGCAATGATATGTATATAAAATATTTCCCAGGACAGTGTGTAGGATACATCATACAATTTAATACAAATGATCACGCCCCAATCCAACATGAATTAAAGCTAGAGATTAACAAATGTTAGTTTCCAGTGAGGATGGAAGACTTTCCTACATACCCTGAACACAATATCCTCCTGCTGGACAAATCGCTCCAGTAACACCGTCTGTAGGACCAGCCGTCGAGGCCCCACCTGTACACACAAACCCTGGATCACACTGACCACGGGGCATGAGGAGACCCGGTGCATCACAGAATGAGCCAGGATCACATGCCGTACAGTTACTCACATCTACCAGGTCTGGTGGGTAAGAGAAAAAATAATTATCATAAATTGTGTGTCTGACTTTTGTTCTTCATAATCCAACAATAGGCCTGGGGACGTTTCAACATTACATGTTCAAGATCTCCATGGTTTTCAAATGAACAGACACAATTAAAGCTGTCAGCAAGACAGTTATATGTATTCCGAGTCTAAAAACAAAAACTTTCAAAACTTGTTATTATTAACATTACCAGGACTGGGAGGAGGGAGAGGGGTGAGCATAGATTAAGACCATTGAATTAGATGTCAGTGTTAGACAATTTCCACTGTACACTATCAGTACAGATCACCTATTAGAAGCAGCCTAAGACAAATCATTTCCAGAAGCGGAAGGGGTTACACTGAACCATAATTTCACTCACTTTCTGCATCACCATAGGTACCCACAGGGCAGGGGACAGGGGCAGACACCCCAGCCACACAGTAGTAACCCCTGTCACAGTTAGGAGGGGTACTGGTTCCCAGGGGGCAGTAATAACCCTCTGTACATGTCTTACAGCTTCCCAAGTCAGGTGTGGCTATAACATCAGTGAACGTACCCTCAGGACAAGGGACCTGTATGTAAATGAGTCAATAAGTACATACAGGCACAGAAATTTGACCATCTTATTGACTGAGATCCAAGTTCAAGAACATCATTTTATTTCTAACATGTAAAATACAATTTTTTTCTTTACCTTCATAAAAAAAACGAAATGTACAAAATCGACGGTATGTTGAACATAATTATGCTGCTGTAAATTCCATACATGCACAGTAGTCGATTTTGAAAGTCTAAATAAGGTGATTTTGGAAGATATTTTGATTGCAAAATTCCCTCTTTATTTGGGGAATTACAGGAATAAGTGATTATAAATGACAAATCACTTGTAATTAATGAGATTCCAATCATCATTACTCACAATTTGAAATGTATTTCAATGGTAATATATCAAAATGTTTCAAATGCTCTGTATAGAACATTAACATCAGACTCAACAGTCACCATGGTTATCTGTGCAGGGGTGGAAATATTCAAACTAATCAGCAGTACAATGCTCATCAAAAAAGTTGATGGTGATACAGGCAGAACCTTTTATATTTCCTCGCAACATGTTTTATATTTTCTAGTGATTCAAGGCTTATAAAATGCGTTGGATAATCGTCCGAAGGATAAACAGTTTGGATAATCATCCGAAAGATAAACAGTTTTTAACGGACAGTACGTTTTTGCCAGACATGTCAGACAAATCATTGTACATGTATAATAAAACATGTACATGTTTGAAACATAAACAAATACCCACCTGCTGAGGTCCAAATGATCCGATATCAGCAGGATCTGTCCCGTATGGATTGGTGAAGTTTGTGGGGCAGTAGTACCCTTTATCACAGGAGCCCGTCTCGGTGAAGGAGCCTTCCTGACAGTAGTACCCAGCTGGACAAGGGTCACAGTCGGCAGTACTCGCTCCTCCTGGATCACGGTTTATTGTACCAACAGGGCAGTTCACTTCCTCCGGTGTAGCTGAAAGGTCAATTTAGAAGTGCCTTCAAATTGTCTGATCTGTGATTATGGTATAAGTCCTACACATTAAACATTATGATTCCCTCCAACATATAGTAAATATAAAAGATTAATCCAAAGAGAGGCACTGTGTAAGACCGAAGACCGGAAGATCCAGTTCTGCATATTGAGTAGTTAGTTGCATGGGTCTCAGAAAGGTGTGAAATAACATTCACTACAGAGGCATAGCCATAGGCTGATTAGAAATATGGTCACATTTTATTTAGTCCAAGAACAGTCAAAGTCTCATTTTATATTTCTTTTTGTCATCTCCTGACATGGAACTGACTTGGGAGTAAGAAGTGTCCATTTTGAATCTAATTTTGGCAGCTATTTTGGAGAATCTCCATGCATAAATATTACCCCGAATGCATCAGCCAATCAGATGATTTTTTTTCTATCACCACCAGCTGCCATTTTGCAAGTCATGTGATGCCAAATTTGTTCAAAATTACCATTCCACAAGATCTCGAAAATGTCAAAAAGATGAGATTTTTCACTGCCAGAATTGTGAATTTCTTAATACATGTAGTGGCATTACATTTACTAGATTTCTCAAATTTATATACTTTGATGGATCAAGACTGAATGGTTTATGATATCAGCCAGAGCTCAACAATAATGGACACAATCGATTTCCAAACAATTTTATTGAGGGTGTAGTGTGGACCCAATGTCAAATCCCAATAGCAAAATCTTTTTTCCTCCAAAACATTAGCTTACCTTCAGGGCAATATTGTCCCTTGGTGCAGGGGGTTGCCTCAGATACGTCACTCAGTCCCCCTGCACAGAACTTCCCTGCTGGACATTTCTTGTTATTAATCATATCACTGTAAGATGTGGTCACATTGTCACAGTAGTACCTGCATAACAGAATATAGAACAGTTGTCACACTGATTTTTAGAAGTGCTTCGTGACATATGGTAATCCCTCTAATAATTCAATCACCAAAATTTCCCACCATAAAATATGGGGATGATTAAATATATTAGAAAAGAAAGTTGACAAAACGATTCAAAATTGTGCATACAATCCAATATTTCTTTGCTATTTCAATGATTTTAGAGGGTGATCAAATTTATTAGAACCACCAATTGAATTCTGTCTCCAAATTTGGGGATGCCTGATTTTTGATAGAGGAATTGAATTTTTAGAGCGGTTACCTTAGACAGTGATACACTTTGAAACACAAATATTTAATTTTTTTATCTATATTTAGCCCTATCTGGCCTGTGCGATTTGGGGTGTACCACAGCCTGGGGGAAGGCGGAAAGTGCCCCCCTCCCCCCTACCCCTATATATTTTCGCTATCGCTAAGGTTAGTGGGCTGAAACTTGCCACACTATATCTTTGGGTCAAGCTCTACAAGAAAATGTAAAAAAAATCCAAGATGGCTTCCATAATTCCAAAAAGAGCGTTTTGGGGGCAATTTTTCGGTCAGAAAATTAGTAAATTACAATTTGATATGAAATAAAGTAAGTTTTACCCACTTTTCCATGCAGAAAAGCAAAAATTTTGAAGAAATATGACGAAAACATCAGTTTTCTGGAACCCCACATGACCGCCATTTTGAATTTACCCTTGATCCTCTGCTCGGAGGGTCATGCAAATAGGCTCAAAACGACCCCAATATGATAATCAAAAAAGTCACGGAGATTCAGCTCTCAATTTTTTGTCGTTCCGGAGATAGAAGAGAACATGAAGCTGCGCTATCGAAACCCCTCGGCTCTGAACCCCAGCTATTATAATGTAAGGGTGTCTCTACCAATTGATTGGCTTGTGGGAAGAAATATTTACCCCTGATATTGTAAGTGTACTTTCTTTGAAAAAAAAGAAAAGTTTTCCTCCCCTTAAATTAATTTGTTTCTGGAATAAATTGAAAGAGCTGTATTGGTGTCTCACCAAAACAACAGTACACATGGCTAGATAAATACAGTACATGTATACTAAATATTAAACATTTATAAACAATGTTTCTATTTGTTACCAAATCAAACCTGTTTCAATTATGCCATTCAATCTCAGTCAGGAAGATGATACAACGTAGAAAACGGAAGTTTAAAACTAAAAGTTAGCTCCCCTAGCGGAGAGTTGTCCGCCCCCAGGAGAACTCTCCCACCTCACTCCAGCAGGATTACTATATAGGCTCAGTCCAAACCATACTCGCCCTCTATTCTCATTATAATTACCGAGACCTGTAGTGTTTAAGGCCGGCATGAGGGGACGGAGGGAGGGTCCATCAAATTGAAACAGGTTTGATTTGGTAACAAATAGAAACATTGTTTATAAATGTTTAATATTTGTAGCCCGAATCGTAAACCTGTTTCAATTATGCCACAGTACCAACATATGGAGGCGGGAATCCCGGCCTCGTGGTAACTCCCTATAGTAGACTAGTAATCGCTGGAATGACACAGACATGGGTATAAATCTGAGACATTATTACTCATCAAGTTAACCCTGGTCTCAGACTCATAGGGTAATTGAAGGAATTGATACAGTTTTACTTATCTGAGTGTCTCCATCCATGTAACTGTGCTTGTGATGTGGTACACATTTCCACCAAGTCGCAGGAAACCCGGGCACCCTAGGCGACAAGAAGGTCCTCATGGTAGACTCTGTATGACTAGGGGGAATCTCCGTCACAGCCATTGCATACAGGGAGATCCTTGATCCAACCGTAAGTAAAGGGGAACGCGGTGCCCAAAACTTGGAAGGTACCAAGTCCACACCACTCTCAGACCGCAAGCTTCTTGAGGACAACTCACCATACTTGGAGTGATGAAATTAGATGCGTTGGAATTGCCAAGCTTGCTCCCTGGGTGAGCCGCGCACTCTTCAACTCTCTGTACTTTCTTCACTACTGTTGACACTAGGCCTGGAGCGGGTGTTCTTGTGAGTTGAGGCACAGGAGACCCAGCTGAGACATCTAGAAGGAAGTCAGTTTCTGAAGAACAGAAGCAAATTTCAGTTAGGAGTGAACCCTATCCTGGTGTTAGGCCTTCATTGGTGATTATAGAATCCACGGCCGGTCAACTGACTTATTTCTACCTTCTGAGATGCCTCTTATCATATAATATATGTAATAATAATAATATGACTGAGATGAGATGAGGTGAGATGATACAGCAAGATGGCTGTCTTGCTGCGATGGTGACCATTTTGCCGCCCCCCCCCTTCTTTTTCTGAAATTACTCACAACGTGCTGGGTAGCCACAGTGGCCCAAGCGTGGTCACACTATTGATTGCACTGTCATATCCCTCAGACAGATATTAGTGAACGTGGAGTTAATTGTTCAGGCACAAGACAGGACAATGTCATGAAGGGTCAGTTCTTCCATACATGCCATGACGCAGCGATGGCACGAATCACATTAGAAGAAGCAGAAGATAGTAGTGGGGCGTCAATGGTATATCTACCTTCTGCCAATTGATAAGACTATTATATGGTCTTCTTCAACTATGCGGCTTTTTTTTTTTTTTTTTTTAAAGTCAAGCCTTGCTGATAGGCGAAGGGACAGAGTAACCGTAGCCGAGAGCCGCGAACGGATCGGCACGAGTAAGATAGTGGCGGATGGCTCGAACAGGACATAGCAGAAGATCGTCCTCGAGTCCATGTACAAAGTCTGACAACGCAGGAATGGTGTACGACGTTGAGCGCACGGACCTGAACGAACAGACTCATTTTGGCGATAAAATCAGGAATGGGCCGAAAAGAAATGCAGGACCGATCCGCTGTCCAGGACATAGAAGATCTTTCAAGAGCATGAAGTATAGACAGTCTGGACGCCAAAGCAAACGCCGCCACGACGGCCGTCTTATAAGACACAGTTTTTATAGACGCGGACTCTAAGGGTTCAAAAGGTGGTATAATCAGAGCACACAGAACCACACCGATATCCCATTTCGGTAACAGTTGGCGAGTACAACGCGACTGTAATGCGAAGGCGTGAATAAGAGCAGAGATATTATCGTTAAGGCTAATGTCGGAACCCAAGGTAAGACGTAACACCCTATTCAATTCATGCCAGAGCAGATCGACAGCCTTCCATGGTGCTAATATGAAACTCCCTATCCTGGTGAAGGTGAAGGATGAAGTCAATTACGAGGGGAATAGAGTCAGGAACGATCACGTCCTCGGCACCAGGACAAATATAGGAACGTAGTGAGTAAGATCCTACATATAATAAACAACCTTAAGGTTGATGACAGAACCATAATGTCAAAGTCTAACCATTGGTGTAACGGTTAATATAGGAATAAAGTACTTGATGGAGAAAGTCGGAAAAACTGTCCCACAAGTACACCACGAAGACATTGTGTTGATCAAGCACAATCCTAAGGTAACTGGATCTCAACATAATGTTAGTGTGATAAAGTCAACATGGCTCTGTGTTAACACTGTGCTGAATTCAATTAAAGGCGACTAGTCCGTCATTCACAATCCCGCCGTCGTCCTCAGAGAATATCCATGTCCATAAACCAAAGACCTATTCCATATAACAGTATTTAACCAAATACTGCTGATTCCAATACAATTTTGATATTCTGAACTCCAGACTGGAAACAGCAAGGTCTGGACAGAACTCTCTTCGTAGAGTAAAGACGAACCTAAGTAAATCACATTGTGAAAAACCCGAGAGGAATTGATACAAGTGGAAAGTTGACGCCAAACGAACGGACTTCCCCTCCCACCGGCGATCGACGATGGAGAATCAAAGGAAGTGCCGATGAATGGATATAAAATATGCAACTCGCAAATGAAGAAATGACGTGACAAACGGCGTTATGGCGTACCGGAAACGTCTAACCGATGTAATAGAATGACGCACAGGCGTATGAGAGACACATGACGGTGTAATGAACATGTCGTCAAGGTGTAATAGGAAAGCGTAATGTGAAAATGCGAGAAACGTTGTATATGATAAACAACGTAGTGATTTCCTCATTCACAACAACTTAATGTATATGCATGCTCATCATGGAGCAGGATACAAACTTATAAAAGCACACGACGTAACAGAAGGGCGTTGCAAACAGTAACCCCGAAGTCGATTATAATAATTTTCCTTCTCTTTAAACGCAGTAGAGATGAACATATTAAATGTTTGTAGCGTTAATCACCAAATGTAAGCTCAATGAGATAAATGGGATTATGGATCTTTGTGTCAGTGAACATGAATAATGTATCAATGAACATGGTTACATTATGACCTCTCCCGATGTAATTTGTCTCCTGTACATGAAATTCAGTACTGGAGTTTTATATGGAGAGAATATAAAACATTTACAACAATGTTACTATTAATAACCAAATAGTCACACAACCGACATCCAGAACAAAGATTTTCCAGGTAACCAAGAAAGATCCTTAAAGAATTTTAAATTCCCGAAGAGAGGAAATACATTTAAGTCTCTCGCCGGCAGGAAAGTAAGGTTATTCAAAAATTTATAATTTGAAATGACCTAGCACGAACAATTTGTCGAGAAGAACAGTAAGAACATTACTAAAAAGCAGTTTGATGCTCTAGTAGACTGTACCGGTAATACATACCTGGTAGAAAGAAACCATAGAAGACTTCAAGACTTACGTGTCACTAGGCTTGATCCTTGGCCGGTCAATACCTTCCCACTCACGCTAGTAATTTTAAATTTTCTCATATGGAAGAAATTAAAATTAGTGCATAACTCCATCTGAATTATAAGCGTAATACAGTATACAGATGGAACCAACTTGGTGTGAAATAAAACAAGCAATGTAATAATCAGACAATTGTGTTTCAAGAAAATCACACTTCCACATAGTGGGTGAATAGGTTTACTCACTCACGTAAACCAGCATAAGTGGGTGAATAGGTTTACTCACTCACGTAAACCAGCACGTGATCTCATTGTTGTTCGACACACCCATAAAGAGATCAGTAAAGAAGCTCATTAAGATGCGACACAGGGTCGAAGTAAATAGGGTTGAGTTGTGGTTACGTAACACAAATGCAACAATCATGCTTCATATTCATGTCAGTATGAAGACATATAAAACCTCTGTAAGGACTCTCTTGAATACAGGATATCAAAATCACGAAATAATACCTGATATACAAGAGATTACATTTTGGTAGGACCAAGGAACTGAATGTATGAAGGTGAACCCACCAAAACTGCAAGTCCGAACAGACGCAACAACAACAACATGAAAAATTTGACGGCTGCAAATAAAGTATCAGATCTCTCCGGCGGGAAGAAAAACGAAAAACCCCCGCCGATGAGGATACTATTTACAACCCTACTTGAGATATACACATACTCAATGCATAAAATTCATGAATCAACGAAACCAAACCTGATCGTTTATTGTAGAGATCACCATCGGCCTTCAAATCTCAGCACTAAAAGGCAGACTTACAGAAATGCCGGGAACTAAGTACAAATCTGTCACAAATTGAGCAAGAGGTCGCGAGAGCCCGTAAAAACCCACAACAAACACAGCGGGTCGAACTCATTGTTCGTGTGAAGACGTGATATTGAATACACATTGTCTCCATCACGCAGGACTGTGTTATCAGATAAGCCCGAGATTAATATTGACTTTAGAAAATATATCGGGTAATAATTTCAAGATATAAGAACTTTGAAAACTCTGACAAGAGCCAATTAATTTCGCGACGTACGTCCGAAGACAATAAACACATGGCAGATGGAAAAACAGAGCATGTGAAGTCTACAAATTTGCCCAAACAAAATTTTGACAAGACAGAAATGTGAAAGAAAACTATCCCCAAAATATTAATTTAATCACCATCGAACCATTGACAAAAATGACATAGGTGAGACAACATACGGCGAGGAAGCATTCCTTCGTCTGACATCTAATACGAGGATTATTCGAAGTAGACGGCATATCCGGCAGCAACGCTAAAAGCGCATCCAAATTATCCGAAAAACCATCATTGACGTATGTTCCTAACTTTACACTGAAGAAAAAGGAATCACAGATGAACTCGACGAGACCGGTGTAGGAGAACGTCGAGTCGAAGTACGAGAACGGCATACCGGAGAACGGGAGGGCCGAAAAATAGAACTAGAATTCCCGGTCTAATTCTCACCGATTTCGTAAGCAGTATGCACTATTTTAATAAGCAATAATCGTCGACAGATTGGATATTTAACGATGGAAATTGATTGAAATATCAAACATTTATAAACAATGTTTCTATCTGTTACCAAATCAACCTGTCTCAATCCACCATTATATCAGTTTGACCTCATGCCCGATAATAGACTAGTTGATAATATTTGATGAGATGAAAATAATGGTTTGTCTTTTAGATCATCACTTGAGACTATCCTCGTCAATGTGAATACTTTCAGTATATTTCCAATACAAATTAAACATTTATAAACAATGTTTCTATTTGTTACCCCAACTCAATCCTAAAATTGAAGTCCCGTAACATGTCATTTCGCTATTATAGAATCGCTGATTCATCGATAAACGAAACCGCAAGAGCAATTTTGACACTCAATGGTAGGTCTGAATAACCCACCATAAAACGAGAAACGGATTTAGAACTGCGTTATGAATTAACCCGCAAAGGAGAAACAGACAAGACACGTTTATTCCGTTTAGGTAACGGAGTGTGAAAACAAAAAGACAAAGGAGAGGTCGAGCATGATATGCGAACCCACTGCATTTCATTGTCCGACGAGAACAATGGATTGCTAAGGCACGGCAGGTTAGAGAAGTCTTTGTCGAAGTAGACAAAGGAACCGGTTTGACTGCATACATAGCCAAACCTATACATGTAGGCTGTCTAACTAGACGTAGAACCGTCCCGCTAGTATATTTATAGAGGCGGGCGAGTTCTGATTACTAAGACCATGGGAAACATTTATATAATTGCAACGATAACTTCGTTAGCTTTCATGTCAATTACAAGCAATTCCCAACAGACGTCTGTCGACTTCCGAAAGAAACGTGTCGCCAGACGCCTGCAAAGGTAAGCCCGTCTAGCCTGGGCGAAATTTCCCCACGCTAACGGGTCTCTAATATACACTCGGCGAACTTCGCCGATAACACAACTCTTTACAAGAAAACCAAACCGTGTGGGCGTCCAAACTGGACCACCATTTCACACACGAATTACATGCATTAGATATCGGAATCTCAGACATAACTAATGAAAGAATTTCCGACAATAATGAAAGAATTTCCGACAAGAAATAACACAATTCAAAACCGATAAGGATACTGCGGGTCGTTACAACAACAACCCAGGTTGTATAAACACTTCCTTCCTGATGTGTACTGGTCGAGGTACAACAGAGAATAGAGGACGAGTATGGTTTGGACTATATAGTAATCCTGCTGGAGTGAGGTGGGAGAGTTCTCCTGGGGGCGGACAACTCTCCGCTAGGGGAGCTAACTTTTAGTTTTAAACTTCCGTTTTCTACGTTGTATCATCTTCCTGACGGAGATTGAATGGCATAATTGAAACAGGTTTACGATTTGGGCTACAAATGGGACATGTATGTCATTTTCAAAAGAGATTTGCAAGCATTCTTTGCATTGTCTAAGAAAATAAATCAATAAATCAGTCATCCAATCAATAAATAAATGTGATAGTATACTAACATGATATAGAAATAATATGCAAACTTAACATAGGAATTAGTGGATTTTGTTAGACAAGGGGCATACTTTCTGACACGACTCATTTTTGATAGGCATCTAGTGTCATTTTCAAAACAGATTTGCAGGCATTCTTCGCATTGTGTAAGAGAATAAATCAATAAATCAGTCATCCAATCAATAAATAAATGTGATAGTATACAAACATGATATAGAAATTATATGCAAACTTAACATAGGATTTAGTGGATTTTATTAGACAAGGGGCATAACTCTGCAAAATACTTTCTGACACGACTCATTTTCGATAGGCATCTAGTTCAGGTCAAGAGAAACAATTGTATCACGTTATGATGTTGTGTATGGAACGGTTCTGAAATTATCACAATAAATCATAAATGGATTTTTATTTGTAAAAAGGGGCATAACTCTGCAAAATATTGTCCGAGATGACTCCTTTTCGATAGGCTTCTGATTTACGTGAAGATAAATAGATGTAACAAGTTTGGTTGCCATGCATGAAATGGTTCTGTAGATATCGCGGTAACAGATTTTATTAGACAAGGGGCATAACTCTGCAAAATACTTTCTGACACGACTCATTTTCGATAGGCATCTAGTTTAGGTCAAGAGAAACAACTGTATCACGTTAGGATGTTGTATATGGAACAGTTCTGAAATTATCACAATAACAAATCATAAATGGATTTTTATTTGTAAAAAGGGGCATAACTCTGCAAAATATTGTCCGAGATGACTCATTTTCAATAGGCTTCTGATTTACGTGAAGATAAATAGATGTAACAAGTTTGGTTGCCATGCATGAAATGGTTCTGTAGATATCGCGGTAACGGATTTTATTAGACAAGGGGCATAACTCTGCAAAATACTTTCTGACACGACTCATTTTCGATAGGCATCTAGTTTAGGTCAAGAGAAACAACTGTATCACGTTAGGATGTTGTATATGGAACAGTTCTGAAATTATCACAATAACAAATCATAAATGAATTTTTATTTGTAAAAAGGGGCATAACTCTGCAAAATATTGTCCGAGATGACTCATTTTCGATAGGCTTCTGATTTACGTGAAGATAAATAGATGTAACAAGTTTGGTTGCCATGCATGAAACGGTTCTTTAGATATCGCGGTGACGGACGTACGGACGTACGGACGTACAGACGTACGGACGTACGTACGGACAGCCGTACATGATGACGACAATACCCCTAGGCCAAATTTGGCCGAGGGGTAAAAACCAACAGGGGGAGAGGAAAGTGCCCCCCCCCCCCCTAAAGGCCAGGTAGGGTTAAGGATACAGGTTCCACACCTGTTATTTTTCAATTTGATTGGTTGGCATAACTGGACAGGTTCAGGTGAACTGATTATACATTGTACATTACGGTCCATCTCCAATCAGAGATTAGCTATTTCTAAAAGAGTGAGTGAATAGGGTTTAACGTCGCTTTCAACAGTTTTTCAGCTATTTCAGGGGCAAGGGTACCTACTTGTAACAGAGCAGATCTAATGCTGCCATTTTATAGTGCTGTATCATGCCGTAGGCAGACACGACACCCCACTCAGTCACATTATACTGACACCGAGCGAACCAGTTCTTGTTCTATCCTCTTAATGCTGAGCGTAAGCGAGGAAGCAACAAGTTCCATTTTTCAAGTCTTTGATATGACCCGGCCTGGGATCGAACCCAGTACCTATCGCTTACAAGGCCAACACTCTACCATTAGGCCCCCGCAGTGCGGTCTATTTCCAAAAGAAAAGAAAAGAACCACTTGGGATTTTATTTCTAATTAGGCTGTGAATCATGCATTGAACTGTTGTGACTCATACCCTATGTCACAAGATGGACACTCCCACTGTCCAGGTTTGGAGTACTTCCCCAGTCCACATTGTGAAGGGTCTATCGTCCCCGACCCACAGAAGTGCCCCGCCTTACAGTCCAAACAGTCAGATTCACCTTTTGCTGCATCACCTGTAATACAATTGAATTTTTAATAAAACATTCAAAGGCGAAATGCAAAGGTTTTCATATTTTCCTTTTTATATTCTTCATGGGCCATTTAATGATTGAAATATCAGCCGGTGCTGGTCCTTGATAAGTCAATACTACTAGAGTTTGATATGAAACAGTTTAAATGAAAAGAATCACAATGTATAATATTATTGTTGGAAAACATAGTGAAACTAGGAAACCAGTAGTGAAACGCATGCTCTTGTATAGACAAAAGACGGGAAATAGGTTTTGAAATTTGGTAGTATGCTTTTACTTACTCAGACTAAATCACATCATTATCAGACATGTCAGAATAAATCAAAATTGTTATGACAAAATGATTCTAATTCACATGTACACAATCCTAAAGAAATAAAAATCAAATAACTGGCAGATTTGATGGGCTGTATTTTATGGTATTACATCAGGCTTGACCAGAATGACAATTGGACAGGACATAGGTCTGAATATATATACGCTTATAAAGGGGGACTGTGCTTCAAGAAGAAATTTCCAGCTTATCGGTCATGTAAGGCGAACTGATGTGAATTTACGGGATTTCCAATAGATGTAAATGGGCAAGTGGGTGGCCATTGTTCCATCTGCTAAGGAAACATCTCAAAAGTTGGAACATCCATAAGGCATTTTTTTGACCATAGAGGAATGCACGAATGTTCCATTTTCAGGCAGCAGAATGTTCGGCAGAACAGGAACATTCTTGTTGAATGTTCCATAAGGTTCGATCAAAAGGTTCGATCAAAATGTTCTGAACTCGTGTTACATTTTTGAGTAATATTCATTCTTATAATGTATGAAATAAACACTGCCAATGGTCAGAATTGTCAGAGGCGTCTCACCTGTGCAAGCTGGTGGAGAACTGATTCCCCCCACCATACACAGGAACGTTCGGAGGAATCAGAACATTCAGGTATGTTCGGGTGCATCAGAAGATTCAGAATGAAAACTGCCAAACGTTATTGCCTAGAAGAACATCACAGCTGAACGTTCCTTGATTTCAGGGCGTTCAAAAATGGACACACTAGTGTTCCATGTAATGTTCTGATTTTTGAGATGCTGCCTAACATGTCAAGTCACATTGAAAAGTGGTATCTCGCCTATTAAACAAAATCCCAAATTTCCCGTCTCTCTCTCTCTCTCTGTTCATGCCAACATTGCAGGGTCCTCACCTGCACTTTTTCAACACTTACCTCCGACATAGTCATTAGTAGATCCTACAGTGGACGGTATAATCCCATTGGGCATGTACGTACCACGGGGACAGTTCTCGGGGATACGCACAGCAAATTCACAAAACTGACCTAAAATCAGAAAATTATCAAGATTAACTGGGGAGCAAACTAGCTGTTGATGGTCACAGCATTATCCTTATTTGATCAGATTAGAGAGAACTACCTCTCTAACATGGAGGTAAAAAAGGTTGTTTTTGCTTAACAACTTTTGATCTATTCCTTAGAACAGTCCAAAATCTTCAGGCGATCAACTTAGCTTATATATTGTTACATCTCCTAACAGTGATTTTCTAATGAAAATGAGCATAGTCTAAGTTTTAATACAGAAAAAAACATGCTGTCTATTATTATGCAAATGTGGAGAGATAACAAATTATTTTTTTTGAAACCTTCCGATGCGGATATATATATGTTCATGGTTGACTATGGTGGATGTCTCTTAGTTTGCTATATTCTTGACTTTACTAGACATAAACGACCTTTTTACCTCCATATTATAGAGGTAGTTCTCGCTAACGTGTTTATGTCACTTACTACTCTTACAACTATTATTCATGTTATTCACACATCATATATCACTAAGGTTTACGATTACTCCTTTGGTGATGCTTACCAGTTAAACCATGTTAAAACTATCTTACCTTGTGTGCAGTTTTTACACTGAGCCGCCTCATAAAGGCCATATTCATCATTGTAGGTACCATTAGGACAGCCGTACTGACTGGCAAACTTTGTACCCGAGGGACAGTAGAAACCAGGGGGACATACATCTGTGGGAGACGACTCCCCACCTAAAACACAAATTTATCAAAAGTCAAGTTTGAGGGGAGGAAAAACATTATAAAACCAGTCCAGTCCACAAATGAGCTGAAATATTACTACAACTTCTTCATTAAAATGGTTGGAGAGAGTTCAGTCAGTGTCGATCATTGCATGTTCACATACAAAGCTGCACATCTGAAAACCCCCCAGCTCTAGGTAGCAGCCACACAAATTATTCAAATGGGTTTATTTTCAATAGACTTTTGGCTAAACCAGATGATTACATCAAATGTGTAATGGTTTTACAGTTATCTCGTGGATGAAAAGACTGCATAAGGAGTCTGATCATGTCCATGATTTACGTTTTGTCTGCCAATACTGCTATACTACATTTCATTCCTGTGAAATGTATATGTATGATGTGCTAGAGACTAGCTCTTGATTGATGGACTGAATAAAAAAAACAAATGATTTCTTTTTTTAAATATAATTAGCGGAACTGTTTTGCAGATATCTCGCTCATGTATGTATGGAGTACGGACAGACAGATATATTTTATGACAAAGATCTCCCTGGGGTTACATTCCAATGGACAGAGGCTGTGTGAAAATTGAACATTTAAAAGGCATTGAAAAGAATTCTCAGAGAATGGCACAGATTCATTTTAAACAATTCTGAGTAGATCTGACATGATTGTAAAGCTAACCACATCTTATCAAGCATGGAAAAAGACAAAACAATTAAACATCGGGGACCAGGGACTGAAATAAGCAGTCGAAATGATCAGTCTATAAATAACTTTTGATCAGTTATAATCTAAAGTTTGATCAGAATTATATACTCTCAGGCAGAACAGTAGATATTTGATCAAGCAGCATCAATTTTGATCAAGTCTTGTCTGATGTCTGACATGTACAGCTACATGTATTTCAGGTCTTGACTATATTCCACTTAGTTCAGCTAAATCAGGGGCTTCGCATATTGGTGAAGAGGTCTGTCAGTTGCAGTCTAACACTAAATGAATCCCATACTTCACTTACCGTTACAGTAATAAGTTTGTGTACAGGTATCGCACTGTGAGGCTTCATAGAGGTCAGAGCGATTACTGAAGGTCCCTGCAGGACAGGGGAAGCGTACTGGTGAGGGAGTCTGAAGGGGGCAATAGTATCCAGGATTACATGGCTGAGGAGGGTTGATACTTTCACCTGTGAATGAACAAATCAGAAACAAAATGTAAAGTCTTGCAAAATAAACTAGATAAGTTTGTACATAGCAAGAAACAGAATCTCAATTACACTAGTGTATCTTCAACATTTTATGCAACAACCTTCAGAGATCAGATTCTCAAACTGTAACCAAACTGTCTCCCCTCAAAATGGATTGTGATACATTACATTGCAATAACTCAGAACGGATCAAATATAAACCATAGTGATTTATTCCAACTTTAACCCTTTGAACCCTAGAAGCCGCTTTAGCGGCCTATTGATATAATGTATATACCCGAGAGGCCGCTCTAGCGGCTTCTGACGTCAGAACCGACTATTCAGCCAATCAGATAACGTTTTACGTCGTATCCACTTCAAAGTTTTAGTTTGGTCGCCCAAGTCCAAAACAGATGCTCTACCACTCGTCCAGTTCCCAGGGAGTGAGCAACGCTGTTTAAATTATGCATATGACAAAATTGTCGTTTGTATCCCTATTTTAGCATGGAGATCAGGGTCAGGTGTTAATAGACATGGAAACTCTTGGGTTCAAAGGGTTAAATTATCTATATTATATATCAACTCTAAAAATCCAATTCATTTTAAGCTGACACATTTTCGTAGAGCACAGATACTGGTCACAGTGCTGGATGGGTCATTTTTGTGAGTGATTTTAACCTGCACCCCTAAAGTTTGGTACCAACTTGCCAGCAGTGTGAAAGTGGTGGTGACTGAGTGCCAAATTTGTTTGTGTTGCCAATTTTTCAAATCTCTGAAAGGTCCCGATCCATCCACCACTAGTATGCTACACCAAGAAAGTGATAAGTCCTAGAACTAATGGGATAAACACGTAAATCTTGTCGAATTGTCCACAAGGAACATCACAACTTGGCTGCATGCTCTATTTGTCAGGATCATGGACATCAGTACAGATAAAACAGATTGAGTGCACCATATCATAGCCAACAGGATGTGGAAAATCAATGAATATAGTCTCTCTCTCTCTTATCCATCTGTACGATAGATCGACTGAATGCACATGTGTGCTGAGTTTCTTGGAGAAAATCAATCTCAGACTGAAGATATTACATCGACAACATGTTCCCGATCTCCGGCCCCTCCTGATGGCCCCAGATAGAAACAGATCACAGATCATACCTGTCCCGTAACCACAGTATTTGCCGCGTGGACATGGGTCACACTCATCCGCAGAGGTTAGATTGGTTCGACTCGTATATGTCCCTGGTATACATGGGAACTGGTCAGCCGTGATGGTTCCCGGTGGGCAGAAATAACCTACAGAAAAACAGTACAGGTCGAAATTAAGTCTGTCCAGACAAAATACTACATGATGGCAAATGTACTTTCTTGTGATTCTGCATAAACACTTGTTTGAGTATGCAATCAGTTGGTTTATCCCACAATATGTACTATTAACTTTAATAGGAAGCTGCACATCGAAAAACCCCTCAGCTCTGGGGTAGCAGCCATACAAATAGTCTAAATGAGTTTATTTTCGATAGGCTTCTGGCTCTTGCCTACATAAGTGTACGAATTTTGGAATTCATCAGTGGAACTGTTTTGCAGATATCTCACATATGTACAGACATACTTTATGACCCCCTTATGCACAATACCCCTATAGGCGAAAATTGTAGAGGGGGTATAAACCTGGTTTTTTTCTTACCTTCTTTGCATGGCAATGTTGATTCTGTCTGTCCTACTTCTGGGCATGCCATTCCTGGCTCACATTTACGACAATTGAGAGCATGACCAGTCTTGTTATCAGGGTTGTAAGTCCCCGGGTCACAGGGAATGGGAGTGGTCCTGGGTTCAGCTGCATTACCCCAGGGGCAATAAGACCCAGCAGTACAGAATAAACACTGTGTGGCATCTGAATCACAATAGGAAGAAAGTTTTCTTAAGTTTCCAATTAGAGCAGGCAGCATTCAAGGTGACAGAGTTTGAAGTATTTCAGTCAGGGTCATTTTCAGTACTGATGGTATAATTGGATGGATATACCAAATAAGTATTTCATACTGATATCAGGGTTTTAGATTACGCCCTAGATACATGTAATCATGGTGGATATCGAAAAGGAGAACAAAATTGAATTGCTATATGGGAAAAAATCAATTAATTCCTGAGATATGGTCCGGCAAAGTTGGAGGAACCCGTGTATACCGACCATGCTTGGGACCCGACAGTAGTGTTGATTTTGACAGGTTCTGGTTTATTTTGGTTCAAAATACTTCAAATTTAAGTATTGTATTATTCACAGGTTTCACTGTAAATATGAAACCAAGGCTGATGAGGTCCTCAGTCAAACCAAGGCTGATGAGGTCCTCAGTCAAACCAAGGCTGATGAGGTCCTCAGTCAAACCAAGGCTGATGAGGTCCTCAGTCAAACCAAGGCTGATGAGGTCCTCAGTCAAACCAAGGCTGATGAGGTCCTCAGTCAAACCAAGGCTGATGAGGTCCTCAGTCAAACCAAGGCTGATGAGGTCCTCAGTCAAACCAAAGATAATGGATATCTTTCTTTGGTAATATCCCCACATCTAATCAAGCTGATGTTTTATTAACTTTTTTTTCAAATTGTGTTTCATATTGTTGATAGTATAGGTCTGGTCACTTGTTAATGTTACTCAATTTCAAACTTTACTGCTCGGATGCTTACTCTACAGCAAATTTTTTTGGTGATTATCAGATTAATACTAGCTCCGGTGAGGCCTTTTTCTATACTGCATGCGAACAAGGCCCCAGCACCAAGCCATTCACCAGCCGTAGTTGTCGAGAAAATGTTGGACAGCTAATATTTTCGAAGACGTCAGTCACAAACAATAAAATAATTTGATTCTATATGATCTTAACTTGATATTCAGCTCTTGTTTAACCAGAAAATAGCCAGTTCTAAATTCATGGCTTCGGAAAATATTAGCCATCCAGCATTTTTTCAACAACTACGGCTGGTGAATAGTTCGGTGCCAGGGCCTTGTTCGCAAGCAGTATAGAAACTAAAGGCCCCACAAAAGTTAGTACTAAAGCCAAAACAACTAGTTGCCATGTGATGCTTTAATTTAAATTCTGTTTACTTTTTCCTTATTTTGGATTTGAATGTTGTAATTAAATGCAAAAAAAACACACCTTACATCTACAGTACAAGGCAGAAATAACTTGCTCATAAACGCGAGTGAAAAAAATCATTTTCGCGACTATAATTTATTACTCGCAGCCTGAAAACTCGCCTAAATCGCGCAAAAACAAAAGCATAATCTCGACTGAAACGCGTCGACGGTACGCCGTAACTGCATGACGCGATCAGAACCAGTCGCGTGTTGTAAATAAACGAGTTCCTTTGCTACTTGCCGATAGTCTCGTTTGTCAGCCTTGTATGCTCAGATGAATGCATGCGGGAGGATTTTGTTATGGACCGTGTTTTTTGAAGCAATATATTTGCATGATGTAGCTTGATTGATACCCCGCTAAATATATATATTTTCAGAAAGCCCACACTTTAATTAATCTGTCCTTGAAAATATCTGCCCTTTTGTGTCTAAAATAAAACCAGACCAGGCGAGAACAAAATAGATTTCGGCAACAATGAGCATTACCTTGCGTCTATGTCCCAGCCAAACGATAATTTTCATAACAAATCTCATCACTATTCGCTCAATTCAAGCGGACGATCGTGCTAAAATACCAGTACATCATCTTTGTGGGTTTTAATCCGACACATAAATCGGAGAAACCCTTTATTTCCATTGTAAATCCAACAGTCGGCTCGCTAAAGTTTCCAACTGAGGCATTTTCTCTGCGATAAATTCACTCGGCACTGAAGACCGGCATACAGACAGACAGCCGGTCAATCGCTGCGATTGTCTCACAGACCCTCCTACAATGACCTCATTCTCAACTAATCAGCTTCGCGGTATTAACCAGCTCAGTCGACCTTGTTTTATCGAACGAATATTCATGACAAGGACAAGGTCTATTCAATCAAATTCTTCGTGATTTCTTTGTTAGTTGTTAAATCACTCATCATAGGTCGAAAGTGGGAGAAATGGCCTTTGGAATGAGGCCAATATCTCCCACATTATACCGCGGGAAATGAGATTTCGATGACGCTGAAGATGGTTCAAAAAACGGCAAATTCTTCGCTGATTTTCTCAATTTCCATCACAATGAAGGTACGTCTTCAACAAAATAAACTTCTTATACGTTTATAGTATGATTCTTAATAAACTTTGAACTTATATTTCCGATTATTTCGTTATTGAATGGTGTGGACTATCAATGAGCTTTCACTCGACGAACATTTTACTGTGTGGGAAATTTCTTACGTGGCGGTCAATCTTGGCTTGTTCGGCCAAGTCTCCATCTGACGCGATCAATAAAGTAATCCCTTTCGAAATATGCCTGTGGATCGCGCTAAAACCCGAGATGATCGCGTCGATAGCGAGATCGGCCGCTTTTACACGCTGACGCGTTTACAGAAAGCAGTCGGGTCTAAACCGCGTGTTCCGAAATTTATAGTCGCGACTTCTTCAATAAACTAGCGCGGGTCAGTCCCGATTACTTCGCGTTCTACTCGCGTTTATGAACAAGTTATTTCTGCCTTGTACTGTATCACTCGTTCTATCATTCAAAATGAATGAAAACAGTCAGAAATACAATTCTGATTAAACCTTATACATTTATCACTTACTCTCTAATCCAGTGTCAGAACTATAGGTTCCTATTGGACAAGGGTTCTGGAAGCCGGATGATTGACTCTCTGTACAGTAAAATCCAGCGGGACAGTCCAACCCCACATCAGTGGACCCACTGGGACAGTACCTCCCCGCCGGACAAGGCAAGCAATCTGATTGGCTGGTGGCATTCTCGTTAGGGTTGTAAGTGCCCCCTGGTGATGGGAGAAGAAAATACAACTCAAAATATTTTAACCCTAAACTTGAATGTCTATTAATGTTCAACAAAAGGGAAGGATGGTTCTCTTTTATTACACAAATCAGGTGATTTCCAACAATCTTCATGTATTCATAGAGCTCCTTGAGCAGAAATTAAGAACAGATACATTTTCTGCTTATTAGAAGGCCAACTTTAAGCTGAACAGTAAACTGAAATACATGTATTGTTATTGCTGATAAATGATACAGAATGTTGGAGAGGTCTGTACATGAATGTACAAGATTCTTAAGACTATATCCTTTCTCCTGAATGTGAAGTGTGATCAAATCTATTAGGGAAAATGCAGGCTGATCATAATCAAGGGGAGATTTGATCTATGATAAACATTCTATTCATCCAGCCAATCACCGTGAAACTGTACCTCCAATTCCAATAACAAATGAAATGTATAGGAGAAACTACATATTACCTAGGTCCTGTTTTTCAATCATTTTGTAAGGTTTTCATACTAATAATTTTCCTGTGATCTAATTATGAGAGTGTTTATAGTATAAGAACATTTGCATGTGTACGATTTAGATACACTGAAAATACAAGCCAAGTTAGGTTTGAACTGAGATAGTTTTAGCTAATTTATTCAGCTAAAATTATTCAATAACACTGAATGCTTCATGATAATAAAGCTATCGTCCACATGTAACCTATAATGTTAGTGGTAAACTTCATACATATACTTGTAGGCTTTGTGAATATAAATTATCATCTTAGAACCCCATCTTCCAGACCCTCCCATGCTATGTTCCTGGTTACCTGATAATATTGATCTCGCAGTAATTTGGCTCAGGTGTAATACAAGTTAATGAGCTGGCAGAAACAAATTAAGCTACTCTCAGATCTTCCATGCCAGAAAGTCATAATAAGACTTCTGTCACACCTTGGCAAACAATCAAATATTCTGAACATGCCTAGGTGTTCCAGACTGTATCCTGGATGATGACACATGGATTTTGTATCGATACTCATACCAATGGTTCCATACTTTCAAACGAACATGGCATGTTTATAACACTGTACATTCATTTGACTGATCATGAATAAAGACATAGGTCAGAGGGACGACAATTGATTTATAATTAATGGTGCATGGCAAAATGAAATAAGAGCCAAAGAGCTCGAGCTCACATGCACCAAGTACACCATATAAGCTAATACACAGTAGTTGAGAGATCACATCGTTCTGAGGTATCAATTAGTTAAGGAACATGATACTACCGGATTCACCCTTTGAGATCCATTCAATAGAACATATGGAAAATAATACTGATACAACACGATTTTGAGGTCAAATTTGAATAATGTTAACCCTTTCATATAACAGCAAGCCTTAATTGCTATAAGCCAATTATCTTTTTGAGTTACACAAGCATACCCACAGATAGAGTATGTGTCAGCTTACTTGTCTGTTCAAAGATAGGGGTGAATTGATCACGAAGTAGGAAGTAAATTATTAAAGGGATAAGGGAATGATTATATGTTACCAGTGCATCAATACAAGTATGTTACAACAAACTGCTGTACCAAACTCGGAGTTGTACATGTAGGTCAAGTGGTTAATAGAATGATGTCTGAAGAACGAAAGTGAAAGTGACCGTGCATCAAATTCTATTCAAAAGTTTGAAAAACAAACCAGATACTGGTTGTCAGTGAGAGTGGAATATTGTAATATGTCTGTTTTCCTATTATATTATTCTAATTCCCTCCAACGTATTTCTGCACACACTCTAATCAATCTGACCCGAAAATGAGAAGAGTCCCACACAAACTTTCTGGTTTCTGGGCAACACAAACTTTTCTGGTTTCCCTGACAGGAGAGCTGACTGCCATTTTGCTTACCAGGACAGGGATATTGTGTGGAGGAGGTTGTACCCGTCAGACAGAAATACCCCATAGGACAGAGGTACGACTCATAGCTCTCTTCTCCTGGACCCTCACAGTAATAACCTGAAAATAAAATTAAAAAAAATATACAAAATATATGCTCAAATGGATCATTGAAAAAATATACCACTTTAATCTTCATTAGCTTTCTGGCTGGCCTGAACATTTTTCATCAGTTCATTAGTATTCTTGAAAAGAAATCAGCTTATGAGACTATGTTTATGAGGGAAGCAGAATATTTTTTGTTCATATTTAGTCATTTTCAGTGGAAAGTTGCTCTACCGAAGATGGCTTTTTTGGAAAAGAAATTGATTTGGTCTGGCAGGAGATCGACAAATCTGACTGTATCAAAAATGACTATCCCGACAAAAAGTTTTATTTTACAGAGATGTAAAGCGATCATGATGATTTAGTTTGAGATGGAGACGGACAAAGCTGACTGTATTGTGAAAGAATATAAATTTAACAAACCTTTTGGACATGTTAAACAGTCAGTATCACTAGAGGAACCATTGAAGGGGTTATACTTTCCCGCCACACATCGGATGAAGTCCTTGCCATCACACCAGCCCCCTTTGGAGCAGACACCTTCTGCTGGTGTGGGACTGACCGACCCTATAGGACAGATATACCCACTGGAACAAGGTGAACATTTACTGGTGCCTCCGTAAGAATATGTTCCTGGAGGACACTCTTCCATTCTCGAAACTGAAATACATAGAGTTCATGAATGATTCATATCAATTTTATAAGACATCAGTTTGATAATTAATGCAATAAAGGTTTACGGAGGTTCAAGGGCAACAACAAAAGCTTCTGAAAATTAAGGATGATAAGAATCATGTCTGTCAGATCATTGTGATAAAGGACAGTGGTTTCTCAAAATATACAGCCAGCTACAATGTATATACATTGAGTTTGAACAAAGGTAACATAATAGTGACATCACTTCTCCAATAAGTTAGTGGGTGAGTGATCCTCTTAATGAAGGTAAAGTCTAGGATTCCACAGCTGACTAGTGTATTATCATTTTTAGCATTAGAATCTGCGCTATACTAAGATAGCGTAATCCTAAAATAATAAAAATAATGTTATACAATCACTTACTAAATGACAAAAAATTAATATATATTCAGCTATGGAAGCTGTATCATTACGGTCATCAGAAGTACTGTGTGTTCAATTTCAAGACTACCAGTATTCTACCTCATACTATTTGTTGGAGGCCCGTTGGCCAAGTGGTTTACATCACCGACATATAATGCTGGCAATTAGGTAGCTTCCTCTGGGGGGTTGCTGGTTCAAATCATCCCACGCGGGTCTTGACCAATTTTCAGCCCTAGAATCTGTGCTATACTAAAGTTGTGTGATCCCAAAATAACGAAAATACAGTGTATTATTCCCCATTATGGAGAAAAGAAGGAACTGCTTGACTGTTTATATCTGAATCATATGGGTGTCATCAGTGACATCACAACTGTTGGTGACATAAGGTTACATTATGGTCTCAAACCCTGATGACGTATTATACCTCTCTCAATCGCGTGATAAATTGTGTATTCATTCATCTGCATGACACGTGAACACAATATCCAGAAATCTAACAATGTTGCTTTATAACACGAAACCAATTAAACTGTCATTGTCCACACAAAGTGAATGTGCTGCAAGGCATGAAATCCTATATGTAACCCGATACACCAAATTAAAGCTTGCTCTTCCGACAGTGCAAATCCAGGGACCTTGCGCTGGCAATTAAGTTGATGTTATGTTACATGAGGGAGCGGAGAGGCTTACTGAATTGTATAAAGATCTCCACCAGCCATTTGACTGTCATGGATGCCGGGGGCCTGCATTGCATCAAGGGATAGAAGTGGGATTTTATTGTCATGGATGTAGGGGGCTTACGTCATCAGGTCTCAGGTTAATTGGCAAGCAGATTTTTGGTAATATACTATTGACCATGCATCTTCATTTCATCAAGCCAATTTTTATGTTCCAACTTGGAGCCTGCCTTTATATATCTGACCATCTTCAGTGTTCAAAATCTGAGGTGAAAAATTTCACCTATGAACGAGAGACGAACAAATGAGAACCTACCTGTCTATTGTGTGTAGGATAACATCCCCCTCAAGTAGCGACGTCATTCCTCATAATCATGCTAATATGGTGGGTGTGTTGGGCCAATCAATAATACTCTTCTAGGACACATTTCAAAATTCAAATGTTTTCGAGGTCAGTGATGTCTTGTGTCTATTTATAAGATCTTTGACGTTGAAGGGTGCCTGATATATCGAGGGAAGTTCAGAGTGGGAACATAGAAATTGGCCTGTTGTGATGAAGAAGACCGTCGCCATACTTCAGGCATGGGAACTGACCTCCAAAAAAAATATGAAATTACCCCAAATACCATCCATTACCAAGCCCCTGCAACCGAGCATGCGCTGCCTCCCTGTCGCGCTCGCCCAAATTTTTTCTTCAAATATATTTTTTTATATATTAGACAACACAATTTTAACTGGTGAAGCTTAAAAGTGTTAATATGGTAACTAAACTTTACCTTGAGCGAAACTTTTCTGATCTGTCAATTTCCCTCACACAAATGGCTTCGGATCATTCAATTATTTGCGCCATCTTTCTTACACTTTCGGCCGAACCCTTCTACATCATCTCAAACACATGATGTACGTAGAGGGATCTGAGCAGAAATCCACGGGCTGTGAGAACTAGGATACATTCTCCATGACTGAGTACTTTTCGAGTCCACCCTCTGTAGACTGGGCGATTTATTAAATTACAGACGAGCGGAGTGATCAGGGGAATTCCCAAACCGAACAAACCGACTATGAATGGATTTTCTATCCCAGCAGTGAGGGAGACGAGCATACTGAGCTTACCCCCCCCCCCCCCAAATGTTCTACCTGAATTTACATCAATCTCAGGATTGATCATTTCAGCTGGAAAAAAGGCGGAAATCCGCCAATAGGCGGGAAATTCCCATGCCTGATACTTACATTCAGGGTCAGGACATTTACTGCCGGGGTCACACCCAGTACAGTTGGTGGCTTTGGCAGTGCTGTAGAACCCTAAAGGGCACCTCTCTGGTCCCGTGATGGTGGACGGACACATGAAGCCTTCCTTACAGTAGTCACATGTTTTCTGACCTCCATAGGAGTAATATCCTGGCTGACATGCAGTTCTGAAAATCATGGTAAATAGGTTTTGCAAATAATTCTTTCACTTTCAGTTTCAGATACACTTGAGTTATTCAGGTTTAACCCTCTTTAAATATTTATATCCTTTTGTGATTTATTAAAGCGATTCAAATAATTTACTTAATATTAGCAAGAAATAACTTGCTCATAAACGCGAGTGAAAAAAAACATTTTCGCGACTATAATTTATTAATCGCAGCCGGAAAACTCACCTAAATCGCGCAAAAAACAAAAGCATAATCGCGACTGAAACGCGTACGGTCGACGCGTTTCAGTCGAGATTATGCTTTTGTTTTTTTGCGCGATTTAGGCGAGTTTTCCGGCCGCGATTAATAAATTAAAGTCGCGAAAATCTTTGTTTTCACTCGCGTTTATGAGCAAGTTATTTCTGCCTTGTACTGTATGAGAGACTTGGTCACAGTGTACAATAATACAGTACAAGGCAGAAATATCTTGATGCTAAACGCGAGTGAAAAAATTCATTTTCGCGACTATAATTTATTAATCTCAATCGGAAAACGCGCCTCAATCGCGCAGAAACAAAAGCATGATCGCGACTGAGACGCGTCGACCGTCAGCCGTAACTGTAACGATACTGCATGACGCGATCAGAACAAGTCGCGTGTTGTAAATCAACGGGTCCTTTTCCTATTGTCGATAGTCTCGTTTCTCAGCCTTGTAGGCTCGGAAAAATGCATGCGGGAGGATTTTGTTATGGACTGTCTTTTTTTGAAGCGATATATTTGCATGTAGCTTGATTGAAACCCCGTTAAATAAATTTATTTTCAGAAGGCCCATACTTTAATTAATCTGTCCTTCAAAATATCTGCCCATTTGTGTCTAAAATAAAACCAGACCAGGCGAGAAAATGTAATACACAAGAAAAAACACTTTGATTTTGGCAACATTACCGTGCGTCTAACTATGTCCCAGCCATCTCATCACGATTTGCTCAATTCAACCGGACGATCGTGCTAAAATTCCAGTGCATCGTGCCTGTGGGATTTAATCCGACATATAAATCCGAGTATCCCTTTATTTCCATTGTAAATCCAACAGTCGGCTCGCTAAAAGTTTCCTACGGAGCCATTTAAATTGGCACAGAAGACCGACATACAGACAGACAGCCGGCCAATCGCTGCGATTGTCTCAAAGCTTTTTCTTCGATGACCTCATTCTCAACTAATCAGCTTCGCGGTATTAACCAGCTCAGTCGGCCTTGCTTTATCGGAGGAATATTCATGATGACGACATGTCTATCTAATCAAATCCTTCGGTAATTGCTTGGTTATTTGTTAAATCACTCATCATAGGTCGAAAGTGGGGGAAATGGTCTGGGAAATGAGGCCAAGATCTCCCACATTCTACCGCGGGAAGTGAGATTTCGATGCGAGAGAAAATAGTCCCAAAAACGGCAAATTCTTTGCTGATTTTCTCAATTTCCATAAGACTGAAGGTACGTCTTCAATAAAATAAACCTCTTGTACGTTTATGGTATTATTCTTAATGCATTTTGAACGTATATTGCCGATTATTTCATTATTGAACGATGTGGACAATCAAGGAGCTTCACTCGACGAACATTGCGAGGGGAATTTTTTACGTGGTGGTCAATCTCGGCGTGTTCGGCCAACAAGACTCGATCTGACGCGATCAATAAAGTAATCCCTTTTGAAATATGCATGTGGATCGCGTTAAAACCCAAGACGATCGCGTCGACCGCTACCATCGGCCGCTTTTACACACTGGCGCATTTACAGAAAACAGTCTGGTCGAAAGCGCGTGTTCCGAAATTTACAGTCGCGACTCCTTCGATAAACTAGCGCGGGTCAGTCTTGATTACTTCGCGTTCTACTCGCGTTTAGCATCAAGTTATCTCTGCCTTGTACTGTACAAACTGAAGTATCATCTTAGAGGCATAAATGTTCAACTATTTTGAACAGATTATTCTATGCCCAGAAAAACGTAGTTTTACACTGTGCCTCTTCTCACACTGTGTCCCGAAGTCTCTTAATTACTATTTATTGTAAACTATCAATTTGAAATAGTAATATCACAGACTAGATCCAATAATGCACGAAAAACAGCACTGGAGCTGTGACAGCATATAAAAATACACAATTTTCTCAATATTCAACAGATTCCACAGGAGGAACTTTTGGACTGTCGACCAGTGTTTTCATGCAAAAGCGTTTACGTGGAATAACTAGTTATTGGAGCACAGAAGTGCTGGTTAAAAGTCCCTTGTTGGAGACTTGTGTAATTTCACTGGGAATTCGACATTGTTGGGAGAACTACCCATGGTGTTGTTCCTTAGTTCATGTGACAGAAATTGGAGGTCAATCATCACTGGTGTTGTGGATTGTGAAACGTGTGGATTTCAAGAGTGAACAACAGGACTGGACAACAAGACTGGACCCAGGATAAAGGAACTGGGAGAGTTGTACAACAATGCTGTGAAGAAAGCAGACTGAATTGGACAATAACGGACTGCGTATGAATTTAAGCTACCTGCCACACTCTTCTATATTATTGTAATAAGCACAATGTTTGTGACATATTGCATCACATTTTGTAACTGTTTATATTTTCTGGATGGTTAATTATATAAAAATCTTTAACTGAACCATCTGGTGTTTTGTTGTAATTTTGTTTGACCACTTTTTGGCTGCAGATTTAGCTAACTTCTTCTGGCTCTGTTTTGAGAGCTATCATACATGTCATTATGTCTGTGTTATACATGGAAAGTGAGAGTGATCATTCTCCTTAAACAGGCATGAAGGATAATACCCACCTGCTATCACGGTCTACATCAGGGCATTCATAGCCAGCTGGACACTGTGTACATGCAGACTGGTTCCCCACCGAGTAAGTTCCATCAGGGCAGGCTTTCTCCAGCTTCTGTGTCGGCAGAGGGCAGGCACTGTAAAATTCATTTTAAAATTAGATAACATATATTAATATTTCATGAAAATTATTATGACACAATAAAAAATGCATACATATAGTTGGAACGCACAATCAAGAAAAGAAAATTATGCGTTTACTTTGCTGGATAAAATGGAAATTTTTAATGATGTCGCAGACCTACATTATAGTTTTCAAAATTTTGTTTTGAACTTTTCAAGAAGAAAAGGGATTACACTATCTTAGCATAGCAAAAAAAAATATATCTTACCAAGAAAGAAATTGTACAAATATGAGAAAGATTATCTTACAATCCAGCGGGACATCCGGTACACTCTGTCTGCCCTCCGATGGAGTACGTTCCACTGTCACATGCTATCTTGAGGTTATCTATTGTATAGGGGCAGTAATAGCCTGCGGGACACTTGGTACAAGCCATGGCACCCTGGAGGGAGTAATACCCTGGGAGGCAGTCTACGATTCCCGTCCCGTCCCTGTTGGGACATTTCTTCCCGGGTTGACATAATGTGCAAGATGATTGGCTGGTATTGCTGTAACTACCGGATGGGCAGGTGATGACGGTCGACAGGCTAATAAAAGTCAAGATGAGAAATAACATGTACGTTAATGGGATCAGTCATTGAATATGATTCAACATCAACTTCAACAATATTTCAGTCATATTGCTATGAACAAACTTAGCAATACACAGCCAAGTTGCATTCCTGTTGCCTCAGCAAATCTTTGACGCAACATGAAACCAGACATCAATCATCCACCCTATAAAACACTGCGAACAGAAATGATCAATACAGACAGGACGTTTACAATGGTGCAATATAGTGCAATTACAGCGTTAGACACCACATTATCAAGCATGCACATAATGTAACTCCTTGTATTATCACAGTTAAACAGGATTCCAACATGGCAAAGCCCACCCTCGCTACCAGGCCCTCCTTCCTTCCCCTTTTCATTTCTACTGTCGTGAGCCCTAGAAATGCCTTGTTGAACAAACATCCTTTGATAACATCGTATACTCTTTCAGCAATCAGGTGGTCTGCTTTGCTCTGTTCAAAGCAGATATCACAGCGGTACGGCACTGAGGTGAGACTGCCAATGCACATCACTCGGTATTTCAAGGTCATGAGGTCACTCCATCCGTATTCAAAGAAAGTGTCATTATGCTTGAATACTGGGAAAATATAGTACATATGTAGGGAATTATAATGTCAGACATAACCAGTTGAAAATAGTCTCCTGGGTTAAAAGATAGGGGAAATTGAAATTATACAAGCCAGTAGCCGATCAGCTGAGAAGTCACAGGTCATTGAACAAACAAGCTCTTCTTTGTGCTCTCATTAATGTACAACTGTGCCATTTGTTTCAATGAGACATGCATGATTCAATACTACAATGTCAATGGGATACTTGCAAATTAGAACCATATTAAAACCAGAAGTGCTGGTTCTGTCAGTTTGATTGGTTAACTCAGACAAATAACAGAATCTGATTGGATTATTGGTAATGAGCAAGTCAATGACTACTACGACAATGGAGTTTTAGCCCAGACGGTGACTCAAGACTAAATTCCTACTCCTATAATACATTGAATGTTGTTACTAGTTGTCCAAATATGCAAATATAGAGCAAGCATGTCAAATGGTAAGGGGTATAGGCAGCCGAGAATGGAGTAAGTGACGTCGTTTTCAACATTTTTTCAATCATATAATGACGGTGCCCACATGTGGGACACGACAGTGTCCAAAGTTCCTATTATTCTGGACACTGATCAGCCCAGCCGAGAATGGGATAGTGAATGAGGTTAGGAGCTGACAATTATTTACTTTCAAATAAATGTTATTTATATATTATACTAATTTTCTGTCAAGCAGTCCGATGGAAAACCAGTGAAAAAATATATTAACTAATGAATATCTCGGGCAGTAATTTGACATTATGGTGAACTACTTTCTCCAGTTGATTCAATCCCAGTTTGGCTATGTTTTGGACTCTAGGATTGATTTTAACTATGAAAATTCACCTGGTACTGGGGCAGTAACTCCCAGCAGGACAGCTTGTACAAAGGACTTCCCCTGCTAGAGAGTAGGATCCCTCGGAGCAAGCAGTGTTCTGGGTTGGGTCTGTTGAGCTGGGACAGGCATACCCCCTCGGGCACTGGCTACAGGATGTCTGACCAGCAGCACTTTGATATCCTACAAAATAATTAAATCCCAAATTGAAGGGGAAAATCACCATGATGGATTCTTGTAGCATATATTGATTATAATGTGTGTGTGTGTGTGTCAATGTTCAATTGCCAGTAATGAAAATTTTTACCATACGTTAATGAAAAGAAAATTCATTTATAGAACTTTCCACAAGACAACTCCAATCATCAGGGCCTGATTCAGCCATTTTTGAACCCATTATAACGGGTTTGGGCGACATGAATTTGGGTGCCCAAATGAAGGAAAAAAACGGGGGGGGGGGGAATTGTTTATTTAGCAAATTCCCTCTCTGAACACGCTGAAACCTACACTAATGCAAGTACTGTTGCCAAATATCAAGTTATCAGGCTGTACGTAGACCATTTAATACTCCCACAGCTTCCATGGACTTCGACAGTTCTACATAGCGGCCTATTTCACTATAATTTATCACACTCTGCGCCATGTAAGGGTGCCCAAACTAAAAGTCTAGATCAGGCCCTGATCATTATTGCGACATTGATGCTCACATACATGTCCCATTTTGTATCTTCTCAATGCAGGCATGGCTGTATTCGCAGTCAGGCAAAGTCAAGATTAAACACTAAAGAGAGTATAAGCAGACTAATCATTAAAGGAATAAGTTACCAACCCCATGATAAGGTATGTAGTAGAGCTTTATGGCAGTATACCCACATTGCATGATGAAGATGGTTTAATGGACATAGTTTGTTGTGGATTATTGCCATGTTCTTCAGGATGTCATTTCTATATTACATGTATATATAAGACAGTTGCGCACATTGTAACAGAAAGAAATGAATTGGCCTTCATTGGGGACGATTCACGGGGGTATTACTTATGGGTCGGAATAGCTCAGATGGTAAGAGCAACTCTATGAATCAGAGGGGTTGTGGGTTCGATTCCGTGCTGATGGCTAAATTATTCTTTTATACAAAAATTATTTCCATATATACAAATTGCTTTAAGGCGGCCATACATCATACCAAACTGTCATCCTCATCTCTTACCTGGATTACACACTTCAGGAGCACTGGTTGTAGAGGGGCACTGGTGACCTTCAGGGCACTGCTGACAGTTACCTACAGTGGCGTTCAGATTGTACGACCCTGGGTTACAGGGGTTGGGGGGAGTGGCGTTATTCGTACACTCATGGCCTGAATAACAGAGGGGGGGAAACAGTTAAATATTCTGAGTGACAACAAACTCCACCTGATGTATAGCTTAAATAGTTTAATTTTTATGACAATTTTTTATATACAATTACTCTATATATCTGAGCAGGATAAGATCGTTTGGGAAATCAAGACCACCCAGCTCATCTGTGGTCCAAACCCAACCAACCAGATAGAGTGAAATTTTTGTATTATCAATTGGGAACCTAGGTCCATGTAGCTAACTGTCTGTTTGAAAGTAGGGCTGTGGAGAGCTCAAGTGTGTTTATTATTTTCAGACTTGGTAGGTAACCTTTCTGCTAACATACTAACACATCTATCGAGAGAATTCATCACCTGCAGGACAGTAGCTGCAACTAGTGGCTCCCCCTAGAGAGTAACTTCCTGATGGACAGCTGGTTCTCTGAGTCTTGTCGCAGTAGTAACCCGCAGGACAGACCAAACAAGTCGAAGCCCTTGCTCCTGCGTAATAGCCTGTAGGACAGCCAGTCTCAGTGGCCGAGCCTTGTGGGCAAAAGTTTCCCGCTGTACAGTCGGAGCAGGTCATGGCTATGGAAGAAAACAAGATGGGATTATTTCATGAAAAGAAAAAGATTAAACCAGACCTTGTGATGAGTGGTGGTCAAATCATTCTAATATGTTCACCTTATTTATTTGATAAAATGATTGCGGTGACCCCTCTAATAATTCATTCCCCTATTAAAATTCAGTCACTTAAAATCTTGGGGACAGAATTCAATCCGCTGTTCTAATAAATGTGATTACCCTCTAAAATCATTGAAAGATCAAAGAAATAATGGATTATATGCATGGTTTTGAACCATTTTGTCAACTTCCTGTTCTAAAACATTTGATCACCCCAAAATTTTATGGTGGGACCGTCACTTCCTGTGATCGAATTATTAGAAGATTTAGCGTAGGCTTAGTTCATAAAAAGGAAAAGATCGCACCAGATTTGGTGATGAGAGGTGGTCAGATCATTAAAACATGGACACCTTATTTATTTGGTAAAAGGACTATTAATGATGGCAATATCAGCAAAACTCTGAATTAAAGTTAATTTAAATATATTATTTTTAAACATTGTTCTACTCACCTCCTTCAGCACTGAATTCTCCAGATGCACACTGTACAGGTGTGGAACTGGCCGATGCACACGAGTATCCACCTGGGCATAGCTTACACGCCACCCAACCTGCCTGAGAGTACGAATCTGAGAGAGAAATCAGAACGGTTTTCAAACATCTGTGTGAAGAAAATCGAGAAAAATTACTGTAGCACTGCTTAGCATTAGATTGAACTTGAATAGACAGCTCAGGATTGGATGATTTGATAAATTATCTAGATTCCCCACAAGCCAATCAGATTTGCAGGATGACAGCTTCTTGCAATAATGCAATAACAAAGGGCACACCTCCCTGCATTGCAGTCCAGATACTGCAACAATCTAAGGGTCATTTCACTCCCATTTCTCCCAATTGATGCTAATATATATGTGATTTAGTAACAATTGGCATATTTCCAACTAAAAGTTGCCAAAATGAAGGTACGAATATAAATTGTTTTATCACAAAGCAGGACATATATCCAATTATTTTAGGATGACACTTTCTTGGTAAAGCACAAATACTTGTGCTGGATGGACCAGTCTCATACAACCTACCCCCTCAGAGTTTGGCACCAAATCGCAAAAAGTAAATGCAAGTGCTCTAAACCAGTCGGCCACCTCAGCTCCCAAATGGCATTAGTACATACAGTGAAACGTGTGACTACGGACACCTGGGTAAACCAACTGACCTCTATATACCAAGTATTTCGAATATTGATAAACCAGAACCCTGTCAAAACTGACACTAAAATCTGGTCCCAAGAACGGTTGGTATAAACAGGTTTCACTGTATAGAAGTAATATAGCTGGTATCCCATTAATGATGAACAGTATGTATAATTGATGACCTCTTAAATCCAGGTTTATTAAGTTAGCTTACTTAGAGAACATGTGGTTGGGGCAGATGTTGTTGCGGTACAGTGTGATCCAGCCGGGCACTGGGTACAGGAGGCATCACCTTGTACAGCGTAATACCCAGTCTGACAGTCCACTGGATCTTGTCTGAAACATAGGAGTGGAACATGTTAATACAATCAGATTTGAAAATAATCCCAGAGTTAAAGTATTTCTTCTAGACAATTAATATAAGAAGAAAAGTGAGTGTGGTTTAACATCGCATTCAACAATCTACCTATCAGTACATGTAATATCATGAGGTTTTGGGTCCTATTACTTTTCACACCCAGGAACCCACAGATAAGGGTCCTACATGTATTCCCTTTTACACCTGGAAACCTGACATGTGCCTCAGTTAGTCACCTCTTGTGAGAAGCTGTCTGAGGGGCTGAGACCCTTCAATAAATTCTTATGATGACCTAGCTGTGCACACGGATACCCCGGGTCATCCATGACCTACCTGTGCACACGGATACCCCGGGTCATCCATGACCTAGCTGTGCACACGGATACCCCGGGTCATCCATGACCTAGCTGTGCACACGGATACCCCGGGTCATCCATGACCTAGCTGTGCACACGGATACCCCGGGTCATCCATGACCTGGGGATGCACAACACCCCGGGTCAATCCCATGACACGGGGATGCACAACAATACCTCGGACCAACCCCCGGGTGCCCCAAGGGGCTGTAAGAGAAGGACTGATCTGAACATAATGCAATACAAACAGTCGCTTTCAGGTTGTTTGTTTTTAAATTCATGTGGTTACATGGAAATGTGGTTACACCATCTTGATTTGTTTCAGAATCTTGAGGATAATGCAATTCCGAAATATTAAGGGTTGTTAAATATGGCTGAACTATGTTTTACTATTAGCCTCTCAACTACCCCCATCAGGCAGACGATTATGCTCAATACAGGTAAGAACAATGCATAAGTACATTCTGTAATTCTGTCTCATGACAACTGCGGTGGTACTCACGTGGGATTGGTGCAGGCCTTGCCAGCAGGGCATGCCTCACACACGGTCTGTGAGCTGTCAGGGACCTGGTCTATAAGGTAGAGGTAACAACACATCAGAAACATACAATGTACATCAGAAAAACAAGCATCTCCATCACAAAAAGTACATTGTAACCCATCAGAAAAAACATAAGCATCCCAAGTATATCCCCTGTATATAGCGTTTTTAATAACCTGTAATTGGATTTCGGTCCGTTGGTTATTTATTGAATAAATAAATAAATAAATAAATAAAAAGGAAATACAGAAGGCTCTGAAAGGGGGTCTTTCGCACATGACGACATCCCAGCGGCGACACAAGTAAAACATTAGAGGAGAAGTTAGCCAGCTAGCCAGACTACATGTAGTACATTATTCAATTAGAGGATTAATTTCAAAATTGACAGAACAATGGAAACTTTATTTCAATGGGTATTTATTTATTTTTTATTTTTTTTAATCATTTAAAAATGCCTAAAAATAATGTATTTATTGGAACCAGGCAGTCGCAGAATGCAAATCTCACTCCATTTGAAAAGTCTCTCATGATTTTTTTTTTTATGATTTCGGACCAACTGTTGACATGGTTCAAGGTGTTGGTCAAATATAAATGTTCTGACCTAATATACCATTATACTCACTGTTTGAACATAGGTTACAGGAAGTTTGTCCAGCCTGGGATACATGACCAGGGTCACATTGCACTGGGGTAGACGTGGCATTCAGGCAGTAATAGCCAGCCTCACAGGACTGACACGAGCTTGAACCTGTCATAGTCAAGAAAATTGAGAAACTGAAACACAATGTAGAAATTTCTAATGTAGAGAAATACACATTTCAAAATAGGCATAGAATATATCTTCTGGACTGTCCATGCCTTCTCTTCTTCCAAGCTATCCTATCAATTATTCAAGAGAACATTCTCCTTACCATTTGAGCTGATGTAGGTTCTACTGTGGCAGACCACAACAGCTCCCTACCCCAGTTATTATAAAACAAGTTGTCAGTTTATTCCAGATAATGTTCTAACCATATGGGCTACTGTACGTTCTACTGGTACAAACCTCAGTAGCTCCACACTGCAGCTAAACAATTACCCTGTCAATTTATTTCAGATTTTATTCGCCTTACCATCTGAGCTGCTGTAGGTTTCCCCAGGGCATGCCTCATCGCTCCACACCCCCAAACAAACAAGTTATTACCCAATCAATTCATTTTCCATATATTCTCCTTACCATTTGAGCTACTGTAGGTTCCCCCGGGACAGGCTTCACAGCTTCCCGACCCAGCCAAGCTATACAGGCCAGCTGCACATGGTATGGCTGACTTCTTATTGGGACAATGATGACCCAGGGGGCACTGGTCACAACTCGTCTGACCTGGAAAATGAAAGTAGACCATACACTGTTTTTGTTCAAAAAGTTGTTCTTGAGTCATTCCCTTCATTATCAGATCACACAGTCTTGTAAATTTCATACCCCAGGCTTGCTTAGAACTAGCATGTCGGTATCCCATGCCTGCATTTTTTGCTTCGACTTCCGTGTCGATTTCCATCCCACATCAAAGTAGACTGGCCAGCAATGAAATTCACATCTCCTATCTCGCAGCGGATTGGCATAATCAGCTAGCTTAGCGCGTTCACTGATTGGTTTGATTTAGAGGAAACCCATTGACCCATTTATATCCAGAACTGCTATAGATAACTAACAACTAAGCCAGTGTATCGATCCTAGCAGGTCGATCGATACACTGGCTCGCAAGGATGATAAAGAGCTATCTCACTCTGATATTGAGGGGGTTTATTAGAAATGTCAGGTGATTATTTTCAGGCTAGCTTGTGCTCACCTGTATTGACTGTATAATAACCATCTTCACATGGTGTTGGGCCTTGATCTGTCGCTGTGCATTTGAATCCAGTGGGGCAGGGTGTACACTCACTGGCACCGGCTAAAGCATACTGGCCAGATGAGCAGATAACTGGATTGGCCGTCCCATTGGTCGGACAGGAACTCCCTGCTGGGCATTGTATGCACCCTGTAGAACCGGGAGTACTGTATGTGCCCTTGTCACAGTCCTATGGAAAAAAAGTCAGCAATGATAGAACTGAAAAATAAATAATGGAAGTTCAAAGTTATCTGAATTGAAGAGAAAAAAATCTTTCATGATACATATCGGTTATCCCCAAAGAAAAAAATTAACAAGAACCAAAACTGACGGAAATAAATGCCCACGCAACACATCTCCCCTAATGTATCCTCTACTGCAAAAATTGGGATTTTTTTAATTAAATTAATTTATTAACATTGATCACAACAGGCACAAAGTGCCTAATTACAGTGACGATAATTTTTTTTAATGATTTCAGGATTTTGGAGTCACAGTGGCCTTGACCTCAATTTAGATGTGAACCTTCATCTACCTTAATGTATTTTACTGACATAAAAAATGTGACCTCTAAATGATTTCCACAGTGACAGTGACCATGACCGGATTTTTTATAAGTGACACATTGTCACCCCATAATGCATCTACTGACACAAACACATTGTGATTTTTAATGATTTATGGAATCAAAGTGACCTTGACCTTTGACCCTAACCTCAATTTTAACACATCTCCATGACACATCGTCTCCCCTAATTTATCTTGACACAAGATGTGATTTTTAATGATTTCCTAATTTTCGGGTCACAGTAACCTTTGACCTTGACCTCAATTTTGGAACATGACACATTGTCTCCTCATAATACATCTACTGACAGATACGTTTCAATTTTTATTGATGTCCTCATTTTTAGTCCACTATGACTATTGACCTCAACTTTGGTATGCATCTCCACCTAGTGTGTAAAATCACAAACAAATGCAAATGTAGATAGAAAACTGTCACGGCTACAGACTGGACATGAATGGTTGATTTCCCCAATTTTTAAGCTACATGTACAGTGAACTTTGACCCCTGACATTCACCTCCACCTTGGTAAGCACATCATCTCCACCTAGCATATAAACTCACAAAAATTGCAACAGTGAAAACTGTCAGAGATACAGACCGAACACTAATGGTTCAATCAATTCCTGATCTTTAGGCAACTGAGATTTGACCTCTGACCTTCACCTCAACTTTGGTATCCAACACATCGTCTTCATCTAGTGTATAAACTCACAAAAGTGAAAACTGTCATAGATACAGACCGGACATGAACAGTTCAATGATTTTCTGATTTTCAGGGTACAGCATGCATATATACGGAGCTTTGTCTTTTGACCTCAACCTGAATATTGGTATGCAACACATCGTCTGCACCTAGAGTACTCATTCACAAACAATTGCAATCGCAGACAGAAAACAGTCACAGATATAGATGGGATACGAAGGGACAGACAGACATCGCCATGACATAATATGTCCACCTTCTTGGCAGGCATACAAAAACAGATGTACACAAGTTAGCCATAATAAATACTTGTCCCTGTCAGTCTAGACCAGGTCATGTAAGCTTACATGTACCTCTTCAGGACTCACTGATAATTTAGCTGTGTATTTATAAAGTTCTTTCAATGTGTATAAAGCCAATAAAAACATCGGATTACTTTTTGAAGATTTGAATCGACCAATCACAACTTGAAACTGTAACATATCCCGTGGTGCATTTTGACCTGTCCATTGAGCAGCACAATACAGACTTTTGTTATGATGCTGTACTTTAGCCCTTCTTTAGTTTGTTTTCTCAATTGTAGTTCATTTTATTATGTTGTTACGTTGTTTGGATGAAGTACTCGGTGACCAGGGACACCAGTAATTTGTAAACAAGTTCATTCTTTGTAAGGAGGGTCAGTGACCCCATTCTTTTTGTTTATTCTATTTTGGACATGGAATGGTGAAGAAGTTTATAATAATCGCTAATGTGATCAGGCAACCCCTGGAATGTTCCAGGCAGCTGTTTACGTCATGAATGGCATCATTTGTTTAGAAATTTCTCTGTATGGAGTGTTGGCACACAGGAGCTAGAATTTCCCCCTGTGATCTGACTTGATTTCTGACATAAACCTTGTTTACCTGGCAGTCGGAGAGAGAACTCTTTCCTGTTTGGTCATTGTACGTCCCAGCTGGACAGTTCAGTTTAGGACTGCTCCCACCTTCACAGCTAGAATGGAAAGAATACACAGAGTTTTGAGAAAATGAAAATTTGTAGGGAAGTCACCCAATATATCCCACTAAACTGACATTTATAGACAATCAGCATTCAGACCAATTGAAAATGAATAATAAACATAGTATATCCCTCGAAACGATCACCAGTTTAATATCTGAAGGAAAAAAAAATTTCACAGGTAAATTTTCTGTTATATAAGCTAAAACTTACCTCACTTCCACTCTTTGCATTTCTTGTCTACATGAAATACCACAGTAAGAATTTAAATGACACAGTTATCTCCCCTGCTAGTCACCTGATAGCATAGCTACCCACAATTCTACTTCCTTCTTGTTCCACTGCGATACATGGTCTGGATGTATCATAGCGGGGAGGATGGGCGGGCATCACTGGAAGTGAGGTAAGTTTTAGCTTAATAACAGAAAATTTACCTGTGAAATTTTTTTGTTATTTGCGCTGAAAACTTACCTCACTTCCACTCTTTGCATAGAGTGCCACCGTAAGGTAGGTGGGCAAACTGATACAATCCGTGGTTAGTGATAAATGCCATACATAGTGACTAGTACAGAGTAGAAATCATAGATCTTCTACCTCACAGAGGATCCATGAGAACATACAACAGTTATAACCTGTATGCCTATGGTACACAGGGAACCTCTGTTGCTACTCTGACTTCAAGGCTGAGATGCAAGATACGCCCCCCCCCCCTTTTTTCGAAAGGGGGCGAGAGAAAAAAAAGCACTCACCCGCAAGCAGGGTTACAACTGTACGCCCAGACTTTTGTAGCTATATTGCTGGCCTCGGTCCCCCTGACACCGCTGTGCGGTCACAAGTGGGCCGATGGAATAGAGGTCGTTACATGCCAACGTCATGTCCCGGAGATAGTAGGAGGCAAATGTCGTGTTTGACCTCCAGTAGCACGCCCTCATAATGTCAGTCACCGATCTGTTGGTCCATAGAGGCCATGATGCCGCTAATGCCCTAATCTCGTGACCCGAAACGTTTACAAGCGCGGCTTGCCTATCAGTAGCCGTGGAGCACGCTAGCCGAATCGTATTTTTGAGCCAACTCGAGATAGTGTTTTTACTTATTTCTTGTTTGGCTTTAGGATCGAAAGGGATAAACAAACGCCTCCTTCCCACTCTGATCTCCTCTGTACGATTCAGGTACCACGCAAGAGCCCGAACCGGACACATTAACATGTCTGATTCAAGACCGGACGAAAGGAAATCAGATAAGGCTGGAATTGTGAACTCTCGAGATATGGAATCGTAGAGGGCTTGATTCTTAGCCACAAACTCAGGAACCGTTGTGAGAACTACCTTGCTCAGTCCCTAGAGTGTCTGATGTTCCTTTGATCGAGCGCATGCAGCTCGGACACTCTAGCTGCCGAAGCCAGAGCCAACAAAAACGAAGTTTTGTATGATAACATTTTCAGCTCAATAGCCTTTATTGGCTCGAAAGGTGGCTTCCCTAATTGCCGAAGTACTAAGGCTAAGTCCCACTTAGGTAATTTCGGAACAGACGACTGACCAGTTATCTTGTATGACTTGATTAGTGCAGATAAGTTTGGATCAGTCGAGGGATTAATCCCAGTACCCAGTAGAATAGGTTGAGCAATAGCCGCTCTATAACCTTCTACCGTAGCGGGCACCAGGCCCCTATCCCTGAACAAGTACAATAGGAACTCTGCTACTTCCGGGATAGTGGCGCAGGATGGATTGATATCCCTCTCTCCACACCAAAGATCGAAGATTGCCCACTTTGAGTTGTATACAGCGGAAGAGGACGGTCGAATTGATTGTGCCATTCGGCGCCCAACCTCCGCTGAAAATCCCGCCTGAGCAAAGTGCTTCTTGAGCACTTGCACACGTGGTAGTGGAACAGTCCTGGTTGGCTGTGAAATATCGACGTTCCGGGCTGGCGCAATAGATTGTGCCATACCGGAAGCTGTCGTGGTACATCTACCAGAAGATCCAGAAGGTCCGGGAACCACGGCCTTGCTGGCCACCACGGAACAATCAGGTAAACGACACATGTGTGCTCGTGGATCTTCTGGAGTACCTTCGCTAGGATAGCTGGGGGAGGGAACGCATATGCTACCATCCTTGACCAGTCCTGCGACAGTGCGTCCACTGCATATGCCGACGGATCCGGGACCGGCGACATGAACAGGGGCAGTAGATTGTTGCGCCGAGTGGCGAACAGATCTATGTGTGGCATCTCCCAGACATGAGCTATTTGTTTTAGTATGTCTGGGTGAAGTTGCCACTCCGTGGGAATTATCTGATTCCGTCGTGAAAGTGAATCCGCTAAGACGTTCAGTACCCCCGGGATGTGCCTGGCCAACACCGATATGTTGTTGTCCCAACACAGACCGAAAAAGATTTCCGCTTGGCTTTGTAATTGCGGAGATCTCGTCCCCCCCTGCTTGTTGATATAGGACACGACTGTTGTGTTGTCCGTCGCAACTAGCAGGTTCTTGTCGGTCAATACGCTCACCCACGTGCGGATGGCATGTGTCACTGCCATAAACTCCAACACGTTTATATGGTACGAGCGTTCCTCGATTGTCCATAACCCGGATGTCGACTTGGACTCGAGGTGGGCTCCCCATCCTTCCATAGATGCGCCGTGAACAGGTGATGTGACGGACGAAACGGAAGTAGGGACACACCTGGCATAACGTTGAGTGGATCCAGCCACCATAGGAGGCATTGTTTGACTAGCGGTGTTACAGGTATCCACGGATTCAACTGCCTTTCGACCCATTGATGATTGAAGTAAATCATTAATGGCCGAAGCTGTAACCGCCCTCTTGGGGTTACGTCCTGTGTTGACGTCAAGAGGCCGATTATCGCAGCAAAGTGTAAAGCCCTGGCCTGAGATAACTTGAGGAACTGAGGTATCTTCGTCGTTATCTTTAGCCATCGATCTTCTGGGGGTTTGGCGAGAGCTTGTAGCGTATCGTATTCCACCCCCAGAAATTTGCGCCTTTGCGAAGGAATCAGCTCTGATTTCTCTTCGTGTGGGATGTATCCCAGAGAAGTCAATATCCTTAAGACAAACTGGGTGTCTAGGATTAACTGTTCCTTGCAGGCATTCCTTAGCAGGGAGTCGTCGATATAAAAGTGGTACTTTATACCTAGACTGTGCAGGAACTGTGCCACTGGTGTAAACACCCAAGGGGAAGTGGACAGGCCGAACGGAAGCACTTGAATTTGGAAGCGTCGTTTGCCGACCATGAATCTCAAGTACTTCCTGTCCCCCAGATGTATCGGGATATGCAGGTATGCATCCCTTAAATCCAGAGAAGTCAGCCATTCCCCTTGCCTGAGTACTGTCCGGATAGACCGGAAGGACTCCATGCGGAAATGTGGCGGTGGAGTGAGGTAGTCCTTGTTGAGGCGCTTTAGGTTTATAACCATGCGCATCTCGGACGTGTCTTTCTTGGGGACCAGAAAGACCGGCGAATAGAACCCGGGTGACGTGTCCCAAACCGGAAGCTCTATTACAGCTGCCTTCTCTATCAGCTTGTCCACAGAGGACTGTATTGCTGATAGATGATCCGTTCGTAATGGTATACGAGACGGAAGGGGATGAGCAGTCAAGGGAGGAAGCGTGTCGAACAATAGGCGATAGCCGTATCTGATCGTTCGAATGACCCACGCTTCCGTCTCGATCCTTATCCAGTTCCTCCAAAACAACTGCAGCCTTCCCCCTACCGGAAGGTCTAGTTGCCGGGGAACTGGAAACGTTATGTCTCGGTGTTCCCGCCATACCGGAAGCCACCCGGTACGGCCCGAGACATCAGGAATCCTTCTTCGACTGCTTAGATTTCCCCTTACCCTGCTTCTTATGGCCATAGGTAGATACTCTAGGCTGTAAAGAAGCAGGCGCTTGACTTTGCTGTTGGCCGGAAGCACCCTTATTAGCCTTGGAACTAGGCGGGTTCTTCTTAGCCTTCTTCACCTTTGGACCCGACCCGGAAGCCATAGGTCTCTTAGACGAAGCACCGGAAGCAACTGACCTGTCATGTTCTATACGATCCATTTCAGGTCGAACTTCGGCAACAGCATCACCAAACAGTAAAGAAGAAGCCGTAGATGTCTCTAGTAGACTCCTCTTTACAGCTTCCGGTGTGTAACTATGCATAAAAGGAATGAAGGCCTTTCTCCTTAAATACACTAGCATAGAAGATAGGTAGGCATTGTGTACCAGTAAATCTTCTACAGCACCGGAAGCAATCTTCTGGTAGTCAAGAACGAGGTTTATACCCTCCTGTAACTGTTCTTGACTCTCCGCGCCCGACAGCGAGAATAAACCATCCTTTATGGCTTTAAGAAACCAGTCGAGGTGATTCGTAATCGCCACTCCTTGTCGAGCAGTTGCCTCAAGTACTGCGGCCTGTTTGTGTTCGTGCAAGGAACATCTGGATTACTAGGCACTTTAGTATTGCTAGGGCATAAATACGGAAAGTCGCCGTTCACCTCTGCAGACCGGAAGCTAAACGGTGAGTTATGTACGCCGTAACTTCGTGTGTTTGGCTTCTGTACTGGGAACGGACCAGAAGATCCTGCAGGGCGGAAGCGAGCTTTTGGTCTCAACCTTATAGCACGTTCCTCCTGCGTAGCGGGTTCTGCTAAAGTTCTATGGAATAAGTGGCAAATAGAATGAATAGCAGTTGAGGCCGGAAGCGTGGTAGCCGACCTCGTAACCCGGTTTGACTCTCCTGATTCAGTTTCAATATCCCCCGCATGTGGGACCGGAAGCTGCATATCAGGAATTAAGTCATAGATACCGGAAATAAGCTCATAATATTTCCTAGCATCCGGATCAGTATTGGTAGGTTCATTCAATTCAGATCTACCGTACTGGTCCCTATCCACTTCCATAGCTTCCGGGGTTTCCTGCCAGGAGGGAGTATTGGAAGGGATAGTCCTCGACAAATTAGCTTCCGGTTTCCTAGACTGTTCAGTCAAAACCGGAAGCAGTGGCGTACTACTTCGGAATTGACTGGTCATCATCTCTCTCAATTCCTTCATTTCCTCACGTTGCTGTTCCATACCGTGCAGTATGGCAGCCAATGTGGGATCAGTCACTTGAGAGTGGACCGGAAGCAAGGCCTGACGAGGTGTGTTCACACTCAAGGACCTTCCAGCTGGACGTGAGCACGGCCACTGTAAAGGTCGGTGAACTGGCATACGAGGTCGTAAACCGGAAGCACGTATAGGAGGACGCATCATACGTAATAATCCCGGTCCCGTACCACGAACACCCCCGGAAGCAGACATCTGACCTAAGCCACGCAAGGGCGAAGGTAGACCAGCAACCGGATGCCGCATAATTTGACCTGATCTGATTGAGGGTTCTTGATAACGCAACTCAGACACAGGCAAAAAATTTGACATATCATAGGTACCTGAATACATACCATACTGCCGTTGTTGCGGGAACCTTAATCTCTGGTGGCCCAGAAGGCTCGTAGACACAAACGTCTCGGCAAGGGAACGAGGAAGGCCACCAGAGTAACCGGAAGCAGGTTGGGAAAATTCAGACAAACCGGAAGCAACAGTTAAAGGCGTAACTGAGCGGCCGGGAAGTCCAGGCCTCGACAGCGTCGAGGAAGGTATTTTCCCAACCCCGGACCCAAATGAAAACTTAACATTAGGCCCCTCACTAGTGCTGCCTAAGTTTTCGTAGTCATAAGTTGACTCCGATCGAGCGATCGGAGTCCCCTGGCTTTCCCACGCTAAGCCTGGGTCCGTCACCGATTTCCCTTCATCGTCACATCCAGGCGTCCGCTCAATTGGAATCTCCACTTCCACAGTCGTCATAGTACCAGATTCCATATCTTCGATTACTACTTCCACCTGTACCAACCGGGTCGATCCCTTACCTGATTGACCCTTCGTCTGGCCTGAAATGGAAGCATCGTGAGCGGGGGGGGGGGGCGTTTGTTTATCTTTATTTACGTCCAATAGGCTGACTAACGTAGACCCAGCTACAGAACTAACAAGCCCCCTAGACTCCTCGCCTACGCTAGTACGAGGAGACTGTGCTACATATGTCTCGTTGGCGAGATTGGTAGGCATAACAACATTATTTCCCTCGTTAGCTGCCAGAGAACCGGCTAGATACACCTGGAATATGCCGGGCGCCCACACAATACACTCTTCACAGACCGTGTCCCATGTACAGATTCTTCCCTGGCGGCATGGCGGACACGTTGAGTGAAGGTCATAACTAGGCTTGTCACCTCCACAAGACATGCATGACAATTGAGACATATTTTGAGCCATTTTTACGCTGATAACTTATAGAATACTTCCCAAAGGACTTCTTGCAGGAAATCAGACGTCTGAGGTAATCCAACTGTGAGTAGTTTCGCTAGAAAAGGCACTTTTTCACGGAGTTGACAATGTTTACTTCCAGCCCTACGAAGCAGTAGAACAAGAAGGAAGTAGAATTGTGGGTAGCTATGCTATCAGGTGACTAGCAGGGGAGATAACTGTGTCATTTAAATTCTTACTGTGGTATTTCATGTAGACAAGAAATGCAAAGAGTGGAAGTGAGGTAAGTTTTCAGCGCAAATAACAGTGACTGGGATCTTGTCCCCCCCAACTTGACGTAGCTGACGACCGTACTGTTAACGTTCGTAATCAGTACTGACGTATTGTGCAACTGCAAACTCCAAGGGGGGACTGCCCTCTTTAACGCAGACATCTCTAAGGAAGATGATGCCTTGCTTGTCTGCCCTGGGATCCATGTGCCGGCTATCTGTGCTGGACTAATGGACCCCTCCAACTTGTGGAGGCCGCATCGGTGAGTGAAAACCTCTCCGACTGTGCTCACTTGAAACTGGATCCGGCATCGCCGCTCTGGAAGGGCGTGAAGATGTTCCGGGACGAGCATCCTTCGAATTGCTTGTTCTTGCCCTCAGGTACAGTTGTAGTCGAAAACCTGTAATGGTGGTACCTGGATCCGACCAAACTGTGCTAGGTCCTGAGTGACAGGTAGACAGTATCTCCATCCAACGGTCCTCGGGTGGTTGAACTATCTGTGGTCAAGTGACGAAGACCGTGCCGCTGTTCCAGCGTTGATGGTCCGGTTCCAAATGCAGAAAGACTGCCTGACGCTTGAATATAGTATTCTCCTCCATTCTTCATAATCTGTGGGGTCCCAGGATACAACCCTGGACCGACGTGATCGTCGAGGAGAAACTCGAGAAACGCCCTCTGGAACGCCGGAAATGACGACAATCGGGAGACAGAGTCCAAATCCTGTAGTGTCGAATACTTGGGATAGACTTGGGATAGACCTCACGTGTCAGGACTTGGGATAGACCTCACGTAAGGACTGACTTCTTCGACGAAAATCTTGAGACAGAGTGACGCTGATCTTCTATATCATCAGGGTCGACCGCCTACAATCAGGTGAGTAAAGACTTGAAACTTGAGAGGATGACTAGTGGTTTGAAGGTGAGGCTGAGAACCATCAATTCCGATGAACGAGGTTGCTCCTGCTGCGGTCGGAAGATTCCCTCTTTACCTTGAAACTGTCCTCTCTTGAAAGGGCGAAACTACTCTGAGTATTCTGCTTGGGTAGGTTGCCCGAGTTCTGACAGGGAGACTGTCCGTGGTGACCTCCTCTGCTAGACTTGCCTTGTCTTTACCGGAAAGGCGTTGTGTCAGTGACCCGTTGACGCCAGTAATTGTTGAGGCAGCTCTCTGTTGACGGAATCCAAACCCTGATTCCGGGGCCACTATCCCGTCCGGTGAGCTTGAAGGAGCCCTCTTTCTGTCTGACGTCTGGGTCCTGTATTTATTTATTTATTTATTTTATTTATTTATTTATTTCATACCAAGGTCAACAGGTAAAACCCAATAAAAGACCTGGAGAAACACTATATACAAACATAGTTAAAATAAACATTAATGTGGTATATAACAAAAAATAAATCAAATCAAATATACATGTATATGCAAATACAACACTTTCAGAGATGCGTAATTGTCGCTGACAATTAAAATTGTTACAGATTAATATAAAAACTTAACTGCCTCTCGTCTAAAAGTTGTTTTGCTTGATGTGATATCACAGTTGGTTTCTGATAAAAAGCGATTACAAAGCTCAAGTGTTCCAGGTATAAAAGAAAATTTTCTTATGCTAATACGACTTCTAGACAGGCGGAATAAAACAGGTTGTCTAAGAGTTCTTGTGGGAACATAAAATGGAATTTGTGATAATAAAACCGGGCAATCGAATCTATTTTGTAAAATACCATGTAAACAAGTAAGATCTACAAGATTTCTGCGTGATTCTAATGTAGGTATTCTAAAATGAGCACATGCATTTACGTAACCAATATTCATAAAATCGACTC
>JAVTVY010027795.1:0-10535 GCA_036873755.1 Hanleya hanleyi
AGCACGTAGTACAAGTGAACATCTTGGTGGTTGACAGAGTGTCTGATGAAACGGCCAGACCGCTTTCCTTTTATAGCACGCTAGCTGAAATCATGTTCGGGCACTTCCGTGTCTCTTCGGATGTAAAAGTCCCCGGATGTAAAAGTGCCCGAATGTTTACGAATGTTCCACCATTCCGGACTTCTATCAGGTCCATGTCCAGAAGCTCTCATACGCCGCCATTTTGGAGCCGCCATGTTGGATCCGTCATTTTGGACCCGCCATCTTGGATATGTCCCATAATGCACTGGGTCAAAATACTCGCTTCTGATTGGACGAGAGCTCTGTGACGGATTTTAAATACTCGCTTCTGTTTGGTGTACGTCGCTAAAGGTCACCGGAACTGACCTTTGACCCCGGCGCGCAAAGAGGAGCCGCGGAAGGTCAGACCCAGTGAAGATGAACCCGGAGAGACGAACGCCACTGGTGATGCGATGACGAAGAGCCTGCCTATACCCACGGTCCAGGAGGGCCTGGATATCCAGCCGGACCCCTCCGTTACGGTTTCGAGTCATACGCCTGACAACATCGAACATGTTCTGGACGAGCCCATAAATGTTCCTAGCGATCTCTTACAGGACGCCCAGCCAGTGAGTGACATTTATCGGCGCCACTGGTCCATGATACGGCACTGTTTCCACCGTCATCGCCCTATTCAAGATATCTACAATTTCCGACTGACCGACCTCGCCCGTCTACGCAGCTACATGGAAGCCATTTTCAATGACCAAGCTACGGCCTTCAAATTGAATCTGGTGTTTGGTTATGTGCTGCAGCATAAAGAGACAGTCCAAGTCCGATATTTTTACCCGAGCAGTAACATCCGGGTATTTGACCAACCGTTTACCATCATTAACCGAGTGTCGCTAGAGACGATGCTGGAGAAACTGGACACCGTGGATCCCTTGGAATGGGCCCAACAACAACGCCCCAACATCAAGTGGACAGTGGAGAGTGTGACCAATGTTACGTTTTTCGTTACCAAGCTGACCGACCCCTCCCATCGGCTGAATGCGTCACTCATGCACTGATGAATACCATAACATGCCGTACATACTCTATATGTCTACATGTTGATCGTTGACGGTACGGAGGTGACCGAAGATACACGGATGTTACCGAAGATGTCACGGCTCGGCCCTCGACTTGGGGATAGTTGAACTGAGTGTGCTAAAAATAGATCACCAGCTAGCGTGCTATAAAGGGGAAGCGGCCTGGACGTTTCATCAGACACTCTGTCAACCACCAAGATGTTCACTTGCACAACTTGCCAGAAGCTGTTTACTCGTCTAGATAATTGACGACGCCACGAGGCCTCCACCCACAACGATGCTCGGTATACTTGTACAACCTGCGCACGGTCATTCAATCGGGAGGATCATTTACTGCGTCATGAGAGGGTGCTTCACGCGGGTGCGACGGTACTATGTAATGATTGTGGTCGACTCTTCAAACGACCCAGTCGGTTTAGACAGCACCAACGTTTGAAGCATGCCCCGTCTCTACGGTTTGGGCGACAACTTTCCACTAAAGAGGAGCCGCGGAAGGTCAGACCCAGTGAAGGTGAACCCGGAGAGACGAACGCCACTGGTGATACGATGACGAAGAGCCTGCCTATACCCACGGTCCAGGAGGGCTTGGATATCCAGCCGGACCCCACCGTTACGGTTTCGAGTCATACGCCTGATAACATCGAACATTTTCTGGACGAGCCCATAAATGTTCCTAGCGATCTCTTACAGGGCGCCCATCCAGTGACCGACCTCGCCCGTCTAGGCAGCTACGTGGAAGCCATCTTCAATGACCAAGCAACGTCCTTCAAATTAAATCTGGCGTTTGGTTATGTGCTGCAGCATAAGGAGACAGATCAAGTCCGATACTTTTACCCGTTGACCAACCGTTTACCATCATTAACCGGGCGTCGCTAGAGACGATGCTGGAGAACCTGGCCAACGTGGATCCCTTGGAATGGGCCCAACAACAACGCCCCAACACCAAGTGGAAAGTGGAGAGGGTAACCAATGTTACGTTCTTCGTGACCAAGCTGACCGACAAACCCATCGGATGAATGTATTCACCCAGGCACTGATAGATTCTCAGAATGCGCAAACAACTATCTGAGGATATGTTGCCTCAACGGTATCCTGGCTTGACCAACGGTGATTAGAATAAACGGTTCAGAGCGAACTTGGCCGAAGATGGAACTTTCTGAAATGAAGACTTCTGATTGGACAAGAATACATCTAACGGACAGGAACGAATATGACAGATGCAAATGGTGGCCTCTGATTGGACAAGTCTTCTTGAATTGTAACACCAAGTGGATAGTGGAGATAATGACCAATGTTGCGTTCTTCGTGGTTAAACTGACCACCACCTCCATCGGATGAAAGTATTCACCCATGCACTGATAGATACTCAGAATGCGCAAACAACTATCTGAGGATATGTTGCCTCAACGGTATCCTGGCCTGCCCGACGATGATTAGAATAAACGGTTCAGATGGCACTTTCTGAAATGGAGACTTCTGATTGGACAAGAATACATCTAACGGACAGGAACGAATATGAAACATGCAAATGGTGGCCTCTGATTGGATAAGAATCTTCTTGAATTGTAAATATACCCAACGCGGCTCCCCCAGCGTGGGTGTGATGTAACATTGGGGAAAATAAAAATATATGAAAAAAACTTCTTGTTGTTATTGTTCTCTCATGTGTCATCCTTGTTGTTGTTGTTGTTCTCTCTCTGGTCTATATCATGGCGTTATGTTAGAGTGTTAAGGTGTAACGACGGGCGTTGACGGGCATCACCGCATTTCGAAGAATTAGTGACAATTCCATGGAATATCAGAGCTTCTGAGCTATTTCACCAGGGCGTTGAAGCATTAAGAATGGTGTTGGTGGGCGTTGCTACAAGATGACACCTCACACGGTCCATTTGGACCGCGGATGGTCCATCTCTTCACCAAATAACATCCTTCACTGCTAAAAAAGGCCCACTTTCGCTACAACTTGTACTAATGACGTCACCAATGACGTCACAGATGCTATAAATATCCTGAAATCAGGGTCTATACTCCGAGAGCTACAACATGATACCCCACACGACGCATTCGCAACGCGGATGGTCCATCTCTACACCAAATACCTTCCTGCACTGCCCCAAAAGGCTCACTTTCGCTAATACTCCTACTGATGACGTCATCGATGACGTCACAGATGCTTCGGACATGCCTCAATTCGGAATGTACACCCCGAGAGCTACAAAATGACACCTCACACGACGCATTCGGACTAAGGATGGTGCATCTCTACACCAAACTCACCCTCACGCACCCACAAAATGTCCACTTTCGCTACTACTCGTACCGATGACGTCATCAATGACGTCACAGATGACGCGGACATCCCTCAAATCGGAATGTACACCCCGAGAACTACAAGATGGCACCTTCCAGGACGCATTCGAACCGTGAATAGCCCATCTCGACCCCAAATACCTTCATGTACTGCCCGAAAATGTCCACTTTCGCTACTACTCGTACCGATGACGTCACCGATGACGTCACAGATGACGCGAACATCCCTCAAATCGGAATGTACACCCCGAGAACTACAAGATGACACCTTCAGGACGCATTCGAACCGTGAATAGCCCATCTCGACCCCAAATACCTTCATGTACTGCCCGAAAATGTCCACTTTCGCTACTACTCGTACCGATGACGTCACCGATGACGTCACAGATGACGCGAACATCCCTCAAATCGGAATGTACACCCCGAGAACTACAAGATGACACCTTCCAGGACGCATTCGAACCGTGAATAGCCCATCTCGACCCCAAATACCTTCATGTACTGCCCGAAAATGTCCACTTTCGCTACTACTCGTACCGATGACGTCACCGATGACGTCACAGATGACGCGAACATCCCTTAAATCGGAGTGTACACCCCGAGAACTACAAGATGACACCTTTCAGGACGCATTCGAACCGTGATTAGCCAATCTCGACCCCAAATAACTTCCTTCGCTGCCCCAAAATGGCCACTTTACTTACTACAACCAACTGCGCATGCGCAGATTAACGCGACATGCATTCAAAAACACACCATTCTGACTCTACCCCACACAAGCTTCACTTTGACACCTCACACGACCCATTCGAACCGTGATTAGCTCATCTCTAACCCAAACACACCCCTACATAGCACCCAAAATGCCTGTTTCTATACTACGGCCAGACTGCGCATGCGCAGACTATTGCACACGGACGAACCATTAGTGTAGTCAAGTGCTCCACCACGAGAGCTTCAAAATAAGACCTCACTCGACCCCATTGGGCCATGAGTGGCCCACCTAGACTCCAACATGTCCACCCCGTATGGGCCTATACACCCATAGCCATGCAGTATAGGCCTATGGGCCTACCCAGGCCTCGGTGACTTTTTTCAAAAATTTCACCGATTCGCTCCACAACACTTCCTATCGTGTTCTAAATGACGAGACGAGTAAAATGAGACCCCACAACCCTACCGCAAATGTATAGAAGTGGGTTTCCCAGTAGGATAAACATTGAACCTATACCCCAGTATGGGTCTATATGGGGCTCGGTGACTTTTTTCAAAAATTTCACCGATTCGCACGGGGGCACTTCCTATCATGTTCTAAATGACGAGACGAGTAAAACGAGACCCCACAACCCTACCGTAAATGTATAGAAGTACGTTTCCCAGGGGGACAAACATCGATCCTATACCCTCAGTATGGGACTATATAAGGCTATATCGTACTTTTTCAAAAATTTCACCGATTCGCACGGGGACACTTCCTATCATGTTCTAAATGACGAGACGAGTAAAACGAGACCCCACAACCCTACCGCAAATGTATAGAAGTACGTTTCCCAGGGGGACAAACATTGATCCTGTACACTCAGTATGGGACTATATGGGGTTCGGTGACTTTTTCAAAAATTTCACCGATTCGTACGGGGACACTTCCTATCATGTTCTAAATGACGAGACGAGTAAAACGAGACCTCACAACCCTACCGCAAATGTATAGAAGTACGTTTCCCAGGGGACAAACATCGATCCTATACCCTCAGTATGGGACTATATGAGGCTATATCGTACTTTTTCAAAAATTTCACCGATTCACACGGGGACACTTCCTATCGTGTTCTAAATGACGAGACGAGTAAAACGAGACCCCACAACCCTACCGCAAATGTATAGAAGTACGTTTCCCAGGAGGACAAACATCGATCCTATACCCTCAGTATGGGACTATATAAGGCTATATCGTACTTTTTCAAAAATTTCACCGATTCGCACGGGGACACTTCCTATCATGTTCTAAATGACGAGACGAGTAAAACGCGACCCCACAACCCTACCGCAAACGCATAGAAGTACGTTTCCCAGGGGACAAACATCGATCCTATACCCTCAGTATGGGACTATATGAGGCTATATCGTACTTTTTCAAAAATTTCACCGATTCGCACGGGGACACTTCCTATCATGTTCTAAATGACGAGACGAGTAAAACGAGACCCCACACCCCTACCGCAAATGCATAGAAGTACGTTTCCCAGGGGGGCAAACATCGGTCCTATACCCTCAGTATGGGACTATATGAGGCTATATCGTACTTTTTCAAATATATTTCACCGATTCGCACGGGGACACTTCCTATCATGTTCTAAATGACGAGACGAGTAAAACGAGACCTCACAACCCTACCGCAAATGTATAGAAGTGGGTTTCCCAGTAGGATAAACATTGAACCTATACCCCAGTATGGGAATATATGAGGCTATATCGTACTTTTTCAAAAATTTCACCGATTCGCACGGGGACACTTCCTATCATGTTCTAAATGACGAGACGAGTAAAACGCGACCCCACAACCCATACCGCAAATGTATAGAAGTAGGTTTCCCAGGATGGTCCTATACCTCCCATACCCCATATAGGCATTTTTCCGTAATTTAGGATAAAGTCCGTATTCCGTATTTTTTCAGGAAAATTTTTACATACACCCACCCTGGAACTAGGGAAGATAACTCTGTTGATAGACAAGCCCCGTTAAGCCCGGCGACCTATATACCCCTCATACCCCATATAGGCATTTTCCCAGGTTTTTCGATAAAGTCCGTGTTCCGTATTTTTTTTTTTTCAGGAAAAATTTTACATGCACCCACCCAGTCCATCAGATGCCCCTTCATGAATGCTTCACTTTGATACCTCACTCGATCCCATTGGACCATTAGGGGCTCCCCTAGCTCCAAAAAGGCTATTTTCATGCCCTTGGGCCACCGCGCATGCGCAGAAGGCCGATATGTCAACCCCGCACCCAGTCCATCAGATGCCCCTTCACGAATGCTTCACTTTGATACCTCACTCGACCCCATTGGACCATTAGGGGCTGCCCTAGCTCCAAAACGTCTATTTCCATACCCTTGGATCACCGCGCATGCGCAGAATGCCGATATTTCAACCCCACACCCAGTCCATCAGATGCCCCTTCACGAATGCTTCACTTTGATACCTCCTACGACTCCATTGGCCCATTAGGGACTCCCCTAGCTCCAAAACCGCTATTTCCATACCCTTGGGCCACCGCGCATGCGCAGAATGCCGATATTTCAACCACACACCCAGCCCATCAGATGCCCCTTCACGAATGCTTCACATCGATACCTCACTCGACCCCATTGGTCCATTAGGGGCTTCCCTAGCTCCAAAACGTATATTTCCATACCCTTGGGCCTCCGCGCATGCGCAGAATGCCGATAGTTCAACCCCGCGCCCAGCCCATCAGATGACCCTTCATGAATGCTTCACTTTGATACCTCACTCGACCCCATCGGTCAATTAGGGGCTCCCCTAGCTCCAAAAATGCTATTTTCATACCCTTCGGCCGCCGCGCATGCGCAGAAGGCCGATATGTCAACCCCACACCCAGTCCATTAGATGCCCCTTCATGAATGCTTCACATTGATACCTCACTCGACCCCATTGGTCCATTAGGGGCTGCCCTAGCTCCAAAAAGGCTATTTTCAGAACCCTTGGGCCTCCGCGCATGCGCAGAAGGCCGATATGTCAACCCCACACTCAGCCCATCAGATGACCCTTCATGAATGCTTCACTTTGATACCTTACTCGACCCCATTGGTCCATTAGGGGCTCCCATAGCTCCAAAAAGGCTATTTCCATACCCTTCGGCCGCCGCGCATGCGCAGAAGGCCGATATGTCAACCCCACACCCAGCCCATTAGATGCCCCTTCACCTAAGCTTCACTTTGATACCTCACTCGACCCCATCGGACCATTTTATCTAGGGACTACTTTTTTTCCGCGGAAGCTTTTTCCCGAGACCGAATCACCGCCAAAACCGCGACAAACCGCATCACCGCGCATGAATACGTTTGTTTTTTTGTTTTTTTTGCCGGAACTTTTTGTTTTTTTTTGTCAATGCACACCTCTCCAATACCTCCCCAATGCCCGAGTTGTCTCCCTTGCATCCATAGTGTAGAGATGGCGCCTCACCCTCAATTGTGACGTCATTTTTACATCCGGGGAGGAATTGGCTCCATTTGCGCTTTGCATACTACTCACCATTACCTCCATAACTGAAGAGCCACCGTTACCTCCGTAATTGTAACCACCGTTACTTACATTCCTGAAGGTCTACCGTCGCTTCCATACCCCAAGAATCACTGTTACTCATATATCTGAAATTCAAATGTTACCTTCATTACTTGAAGGATCACCGTAATCTGCATAACTGAAGATCCACCATTACCGTCATAACTGAAGGACCACCGTTACCTCCATAATTGAAGGACCACCGTTACTTCCGTACCCGAAGATCCACCGTTACCTCCATTCTTGAACGACCATTGTTATCCACATAACTGAAAGACCACCGTTTGGAGGTCCACCATTACCACCATTCCTTGAAGGACCATTGTTATCCACATAACTGAAGGACCACCGTTACTTCCATTCCTGAAAGAATCACTTTTAATATCTCCGTAATTGAAAGACATCAGTTACCTTCATAACTGAAGGTCCACCGTTACCTTCATTCCTTGAAGAGCCACAGTTGCTTCTATTCCTTGAAGGAGTAGCGTAACCTTCACACCTGAAGGTCCAACGTTACCACCATTCTTTGGATGATCGCCCTTACCTCCATAACTGAAGGTCCCGCGTTACCTCCATATCTAAAGGACCACCGTTTTCGCCATACCTGAAGGACCACTATTACCGGTCCACCGTTACCTCTATTCTTTGAAGGATCACCGTTACCCCCATACCTGATAGACCGTCGTTACCTCCATACATTAAGGTCCACCTTTACCACCATTCTTCTCTCTTGCAGGAAACTAGAGTAGTTTTATGTATACCATGATTCATCCTGTAAATTTGGTGCTAATGCTTTTATATGAATTAGGTCTTTGAATTATGGACACGGAAATTCTTTAATGAATGACGGATGAATATTGAACGACGGACTAGACGCTCGTATTTGTAGAATAACTGTTACCTCCATGTACCAATGGTTCACCGTTACCTCCTTACCTGGTAGATCGCCTTTACCTCCATACCTGATAGTCCACCGTTACCTCCATACCTAGTAGATCGCCGTTACCTCCATACCTGAAGGACCATCGTTACCTTCATTCTTTTGAGGATCACCGATACCTCTAATCCCGAAAGACTACCCTTGCCTCCTACCTGAAGGATCACCGTTGCCTCATACCCAAAGGACCACCATTACCTCATACCTGGAGGACCACGAGTACCTCCATTGTTTGAAGCATCACTGTTACCTTCATACCAAAATGACCACCGTTTATTTTCATTCTTCGAAGAACCAACGTTACCTCTCCCGTTACCTTCAACCCTGAAATTCCACCGTTACAACTATTCTTTGGATGGTCGCCGTTACCTCCATAACTAAAGGTCCCACGTTATCTCCATATCTAAAGGACCACCGTTCCCGCCATACCTGAAGGACCAACGTTACCTCCATTCCTTGAAAGACCACCGTTACTTCCATTCCTTGAAGGATCACCGTTACCTCATACCTGAAGGACCACCGTTACTTTCATTCCTTGAAGGACCACCGTTACCGTGAAATTAATATGCTGGAGATGATATCCGACTGTCTGAGAGCGGCCATCTTGAAAATGGCAGCCATCTTGACTATTTGCTTGGTCAAAATATCTACAAATATTATCAGTGTGAAAGTATGTGAAGTTGACCGAAAATTTTGCGCAGAACGGCCATCTTGGATTTAGGCAAATTAAAAATTTCCCCCCGGCTTATATTCATCTACATTTTTATATGTTGTTCGGGATGGTTTGGGGGAATAGTTACAGCAAACCGCAATTCTGTTGCAATTTTTTCTAGGTCAAACCGCAGATTGACTGAACTAATAGAAAAGGATATGAAAAGGGACACTAATCACCAGGATATTCTTATCCACCACACCGGCATACTGACAAGTAGTCATCTGACAAATAAACTGCTGCATATTTATACAAAAATCACAACAGCCAACAGTTATCCCTGTGATGATCTGTATTCCAGCTACGCTTTTATTGTCTTTTCCGAGGAATGAGGAACCCACTCACCCTAGAGTCTCATTGAGCTTGAGATTATCGATTTATTTTTCCCGCAATTTATAAACCTGATCAACTCGGGAAATTCGAAATTGTCAAGGGAGAAAAGATATGCATTTGACAGGAAGTGTTTTCACTGGCCAAAATAAGTATTCAGAGTCTTAAATTTATACTTAGAAGTGATAAATTTATCCTAAATAAGTATTCAGAGTCTTAAATTTATACTCAGAAGTGATAAATTTATCCTAAGAATATAATAGCGCCCGTCACCAAGAAACGCCCTTTTTCGCACAAAACACCCCACATTTTTTCGTAGACCATAGCATGTTTTTTTTTTCTATTCGCTTCCTATAATCTCCGGGAACACGACAATAACAGAGAACATATGTTTTATGTGCGATTTATTTTTCCCGCAATTTATAAACCTGATCAACTCGGGAAATTCGAAATTGTCAAGGGAGAAAAGATATGCATTTGACAGGAAGTGTTTTCACTGGCCAAAATAAGTATTCAGAGTCTTAAATTTATACTTAGAAGTGATAAATTTATCCTAAGAATATTTTTTGGAGAAAATATGTAATTAATAAAGCTCTTTTACCGAGAAGATTTGAATAGCGCATCCGTGATTCCGTCACAATTTTCTTGTGATTCCGTCACTGACTACATTTAACCCGTGTGAAGAAAATTTTATCATCAAATTTTTCTCATCCTTGGGTATTATATTTAGTAAGCGATGACATTTAAAAAATAATTAGATCGAAACAGAGTAGCAAAAAAATTAGGCAAGTAACACTATAGTCAAAACGAAGGACTTTCACTGTGATTCCGTCACGGACATTTCCAAAGATTA